>OY744549.1:34204314-34214314 GCA_963556195.1 Sepiola atlantica | reverse complement strand
AGGAGGCTGAACTTCCTAGGACTACTCAGGACGAATACTACAACCCGACAGATAAAAGGCCACCGAAGTGTCCCAGTTTCTGCCGCACTGATTGTTCAGAACGGATCCTCGACTGGTATCTTCCAGTCAACGTCTCCGAGCAACAGTTATAGAAATACTGCTCGCCCTTCTTCGTAGGCTCCTCTATAGATAATATTTAGAAGAGTCCATACAGTCATGAAATATGGTTGATACCCATGAACCCCCTTCTATGGGGTCATTTTTTTTCCTTTTAGTGTTTATTACAATCAATTCCGAGTTTTCTTTTTCATCTTCGCTGCTCAGAACCTGTTTGCAGGATTGGCATTTCAAATGAGTCGAACACGACATCAATTATTCTCAACATCATCTGAATATCATTTCCCCATCTGGTCCATGTATTTTTTGTGGATAAACTTGGGTCTCTTTACCATGTAAATGATGTTCCCATTAACCACTGTTTTAATCTTTCTTGCAAACATTGCTTCTGCTAGCGCTATTGAAGATGGAACATTGTTATTTGGTGTCATCCTGTATAACTGCAAAAAATATTGAATGGACTTTTCGGTAGGTGTACCGCTCGCTTTCTTAAGCGCTCTTTTGTCGATACAAACCGTTCTTCCTGACCATTGCTTCTCGCATGGTACGGTGCGATCGCGATACGTTCCACTGCAAATGTTTGACAGAATAGTTAAAATTCAATATACGTGAATTGCGTTCATTGTCCGATACAACATCGTCAACGACGGGCGAACAATTCATCTAAAGAAACTAATTGTTACTACATTTGTTGTTGTTTTTTAGATTTCAATATTTCCGGCTATTTCGAGAATCTGTTAGATAATAGAAACCATCTAGTGGGGCAGTAAAATCTATGTGGATCTTAGACCACGTTCGGTCAGTTTTCTGCCAGGGTTTGAACTTCATAGGAAGTGTCTTCGCTGCCAAAAGCACCACTTTTGCATAGTTTCACCGCATTTTCAATGTCTTTGTCCATACTTGTCCAATAGACATAGCTTCTCATGAAAGCTTTTACTCTCGAAATGCCCGGGTAGCCGACATGAAATTCTTTTAGTAATTATTCATGTAATGCTGCAGGAATAACCGCTCCATCGCCGTTCATAACTACTTCATCACAGACTGAGAATTGTTGGTATTTTTCTTTTATTTCACTTTTTATGCATTTAAAAAGGTCGTCGTATAACGCCTTTTATTTTATTTTTTTTAGTATTACTGGCGTTATATTTTTTACTTCTACCTCAGTTTATAGGGAGGGAATCACCGTGTCTTCAAGGAGTTCAGCATATTTTGGGATAAGTCTAGATAATCCGTCAGCATGACTATTCTTGACGATGGAATAAACTCCATTCTATAATTGTAATTGAGGAGAATGGCCTACCATCTCTGCAGTCTTTTTTCTGCAGGTAGTAATGTATGAGACGCGTGAGCGTTAGGTTTTAGCGATCCTTCTTCCATGTTGTGTAATATGCAGGCTCCAATGCCGTACGAGTTAGCATTAGTAGTCACAATGATTTTGAGATCTGGATTGTAGTGCGTGCAAAAATAATTCTGTGGTGAAAATTTTTTTGGGAGGGGGCATTCTGTTGTCTAGACCCATTTTTTTTTCTTTTTTAATAGCTCATTAAGAGGAGCTCGCAAGTTGTGTATGTTTGGAGTAAACGCATTATAATAATTTGCTAAACCAAGAAAATTTGTAGTGACGATACGTTTCCCGGAGCCGGTATTTTTTTTTTATCGCACTAGCTCGCTCTGGGTCTGGTCTTCTACCATATTTGTCTATAATTTAACGAAGATATTTTATTTTTCCATGAAAATAATTGGATTTTCCCTCCTTAAATCTAAACCCATAGTCCTGGATTTACTTAAATATTTCGTGTACATGTGATTCGTGTTGCTTGGTGCTTTTACTGATCACTAGAATGCTATCTAGGCTGTCAAAAATTCCAGTCCGCTAAGCAATGTGTCCATTACTTGTTGAAAAAATGGCTGGTGCCAACTTAACCCCGAATGGTAATCGTTGAGTAGTTTTCTATTTGTTTCGTATTTTTCTATGTGACACTCCGCTTTACTCAATGTCTCTTGAATCTTGGCGAACACTGATAAAACATTGACAGTCTTCTGTAATATGTTGAAACGTTAAATCAGTTTCATTATCTAGTTCATCAGGAAACCCTTCGTCTGATTTCTACATTTGTATTTTATACTAAACCCTGTGAATAGGTAAGGCATTTAACATTTTGAGCGCCCACCGTTGACAATTTGAAATCATCGCTAGCGAAAGTAGTGTAGTCTTCGTCTTCTTTCCGTGTGCGATTCATACATTTTCACTATTTATGAAAAATAAACGTTTTAGGGTTCAGCAATTTTGTCAATACTTGTACAGCTTAAACAAATGTAAGGTTGCTGGTTGTTAGTGGCAATATAACGAATTTGACGAATTTGGTATGTTCAACTGCACCCAACTTTCTTCATAACAAACGAACCATTTTAAAAATCGGTCTATTTCGCACAGTCTGTATTGTAAAGATCTTCGTTTCTGTCTAAAATACGAAGCAAACATAATTTCGTTTACAGTGTTGTTAGTAAAATTATTAATAACGCTTCAAATGTCTGTCTGTCTGTCTGTCTGTCTATTACTATTCAATTAAATAATTTTTTCAAGTCAGCGTTCATAATATTTGTATACCTTATAATCACGTTGGGAAACTATTAATTACTTAATTTAGATTAAATAACATTAAACAACATTAAATAACATTAAATAACATTAAACAACATTAAATAACATTAAACAACATTAAATAACATTAAATAACATTTCACAACATTAAATAACATATAAATAAAGTAGAACGAAATTTCAAGACGAGACTGCGATTCGAACAGAAAACGTGTTAAGAATCTTACTGTTGTGAAGTAGTCCAACAGTAAAAAGAAGAAGTCAAGTCGAGGTTGGGTTAACATAACAAGTGTATAAACATAAAAGGTACGGAAACTGACTGGCACTTGGCTAGACAGTTACAAGACTGTCCTTTTTCTCTCTCCCGTGACTCTGGTGACTCGCACTATTTATAGTGATTTATAGTTAGAACCGGTGTAGTTTCTCTTCTGTTAGAACGGCCGGTGTAACACACCCCTTTGAAAATATCCCATCTGGGGATTAATAACGTTTTGATTTGGGAATCACCATCATTAACTCAGTCGATTTCCGTTTTCTTTTTGATCTCCTAATCTCAGGAGCAGTCTCTGGTATGGGCACCTGAAAAGTATCAAACACTGTGTCCATGATGTCCTCCTCGGGCGATCTGGTCACCTCACTGTTCGAGTATCTTTTTTCCGGATTTGGTTAGTGTGACGTTTGTGCATGAAATCTGGTCCCTTAATCATATAGACCATGTTGCCTATTTGTTTATCCACAGTGCCGAACTCCCAGAAAGTCCTATTGTTTCTGTAAATCTTATAAAAAACTTTTTCGCCAACTTTATACAGTTTTCTCGTTATCGTTTCTTTTAGGTTTGCCCTATCCTGGTTTGGTTTGGTAACAACTTGTGGAAAAACGATCTAACCTTGCGTCCGAACATGACCTCAGCAGGTGTCTTCAACGTTTTGATGTTTGCATTCGGAGTGACTCTGTAGACTTGCAGAAACTGTTGGATTGACTTATCCGTCGGTGATCCACTAGATTTTTTCAGAGCTCTCTTGAATGTGTCAACGAATCTCTCTGCTGTCCATTGCTTCTTGGATGGTATGGAGGGATTGTTATATGCTCGATGAGATGATCCTCGCAAAGGTGTTTAAATTCAGTAGACGTGAATTGAGTACCATTGTCGGTGACAATACAGTCTACTACTCCAAACCTAGCGAATAGTTCGTATAGGAAGTTGATAGCTGCCTCGGTGTGGGGTTCTTGCATTTTAGTACTTCCGGCCACTTAGCTAGGTTGTCTACAACAATGAGATAGTAGAACCCATCCAGTGGTCCCGGTGTAGTTTCTCTTCTGTTAGAACGGCTGGTGTAACACTTACTTAAACCAATACTGTTTCAACTTCCTTATATAAATGTTACAAAAAGTCGTTCAGACACTAGACGGGTTTTGCAATTTACATAATTCATTTCTTTTAAACTTCTAATAAATTCATATTTACAAATATACACTTATAACTGCTATTCTCAAAATTTACATATGTATTTACAATATTTTCCGATTAGGTGATATTAATAAAAAAATTATTCATACAATTAATTAAACACATTTCATTCAGAAACCAGCGTATTTGTAAAAATGCACTTTCATTTTCAACATTTTGACCCCTATACGATAATCCATATATTTGTTCTGTTCTTGTTTTGTATGAAGAAACGTATCCTCAAATCTTTTTATTTGTTCCATTTATTTTATTGAAATTTCTCTTCTTTTTCTACAGATTTATCTTCTTTTACTTAAAATTTCTCTTAAAAGGGTTGATATGCCGTAAAACATTGACAGCAAGAACTCGTCTTTTTACCACCTACTGCAAAGAAATTTACATGAACAGATTTTCTTTTAAAGAATTTCCCATCTGTGAAACAAGTTAACGCGGGATCACTTCCCTGTTGACCACAACATGGTCGTCTTCAAATCAAATGTCAACAAATATTTGTCGAGCCGTCCTCTTAAATTATCAACATTTCCTCCATCACAATTATCGTTTTCAATCCTCTCATAGTATTGGTTATCATCCAACTGAATATCCCGTTAACCCTTATCCTCGAATGGCTTTTGGCCTGGGGAAATGGTTACTCATTAATAAAAATTTTTTAAAAAACAGTTCTTCATCGAAGCAGAATTCTCGAAATAAAGATGTTTTCTTTCTTTCTCAGTGTGCCTAAAAACAAACCGAATTTCCATGAGCAATGTTTCTTTCCCAAAACTTCCCATTTGTGGTACACATTACCACGGGACTGCTTTCCTGCTGACTACAACATAGTCGTTTTCAAGTCCAATGTGAACAAATACTTGTAGTCAACATTTTGTCTAGTCAATTCATCGTTTTCAATCCTCGAATGGCTTTTGGCCTGGGGAAATGGTTATTCATTAATAAAAGATTTAAAAAACAGTTCTTCGTCGAAGCAGAATTCTCGAAATAAAGATGTTTTCTTTCTTTCATAGTTTACCTAAAAAACAAACCGAATTGCCATGAGCAGAGTTTATTTCCCAAAACTTCCCATGTGTGGTACACATTACCACGGGACTGCTTTCCTGCTGACTACAAGATGGTCGTTTTCAATCCTCTCATATTGTTCATCAACCAACTGACGACCTCATTAAACCTTTGGGAGGTGACGGTGGCTTAGTGGTTAACGACACAGACTGACAACCTGGGTGTGCCAAGTTCGAATCCAGTTC
The DNA here is from genome assembly GCA_963556195.1 of Sepiola atlantica. NCBI lineage: Eukaryota > Metazoa > Mollusca > Cephalopoda > Sepiida > Sepiolidae > Sepiola > Sepiola atlantica. The sequence continues at coordinate 34,208,889 of OY744549.1, read as the reverse complement.
GTTCCACATAAACACTTTCACTTAGGATGCTGACAACCTTCACGTGGTCCCTCCTGTACGTAACCGATGTTTTTCTAGAAAGAATTCTGACTAGAAAGACATCGGGAAAAACCAATGCCAACAGCAGAATCATCTGATTCATACGAAAGGAATGAATTAACCTTTATCCTCGAGTGGATTTTGGCCTTAGTCAGTCGTTACTCATGAAGTATAAAAAAAAAAACAGGTCTTCGCCAAAGCAGGATTTTTGGAAAAACCAAGAAAAACCAACCAAACAAAACCAACGTTCATGTGCCGTTTGGGACGGACCACGAGACACCCCACACTGCACGTATCCGTCAATCGTATGTCTACATGCTCGTTGCCGATGTTAAGTGTGCTTTTTGGAGAGGGGAGGGAGAGGGGAGGGGAGTTCTACCCGGGGTGGATAGATGTTGAGACGGGATGGAGAGGGACGAGGTTTCTGCCCGCCCTGGTTCTCACGATTCCGGGTCTGACGATAACTGACACGTTACATCGGATTTCTTTCCTCTTCCCCCGTCGTCGTCGTCGTCGTCGTCGTCAACACAGGATCCGATGACGAAGAGCGGCGACATTTTTCTTCTGTTTATTCACCACGTTGCCATTGTTTGTTTCACTTTCGAAATGGAACCGCAGAAAACATTCGCCCCCACCGAAAAAGACAAAAACAATGGCAAAAGAAACATTTTAAAGTGAAATATTAGGTAAAAACAACTAAAAGAAATAATGAAAAACAAAAAAATAAAATTTTTAAAATAAATAACGAATCTTCTTACGAATCAGTGCGTTTATCGATGGAAATCCTATATTATACGAATGGAGATTTGGTAGCTGCCTGTCTGTAGTCAAGACTATACTAGTACTTCTATTACTAATAGAAATTTGGTATCTGTCGACCTAAAGCCTAAACTATACTATTACTTCTATTACTAATAGAGATTTGGTATCTGCCTGTCTGTAGTCTAGACTATACTATTACTTCTATTACTAATAGAGATTTGGTATCTGCCTGTCTGTAGTCTAGACTATACTAGTACTTCTATTACTAATAGAGATTTGGTATCTGCCTGTCTGTAGTCTTGACTATACTATTACTTCTATTACTAATAGAGATTTGGTATCTGCGTGCCTGAAGCCTAACCTATACTATTACTTCTATTACTAATAGAGATTTGGTATCTGCCTGTCTGTAGTCTTGACTATACTATTACTTCTATTACTAATAGAGATTTGGTATCTGCCTGTCTGTAGTCTAGACTATACTATTACTTCTATTACTAATAGTGATTTGGTATCTGCCTGCCTGAAGCCTAACCTATACTATTACTTCTATTACTAATAGAGAGTTGGTATCTGCCTGTCTGTAGTCTAGATTATACAATTACTTCTATTACTAATAGAGATGTTGTATATACCTGCCTGAAGCTTAACCTATACTATTACTTCTATTACTAATAGAGATTTGGTATCTGCCTGTCTGAAGCCTAAACTATACCATTACTTCTACTTCTATACCATTGTTTATCATTGATAATGCCCACACCCTTTTCTCTTATGTGTACCATCTTTCTCTCAGAGACATTATGTTACTAGTCTCAGTCTCTTCTATAAGTACGATTATGGCATGACAGGTGTTCTTTAGAATTGTCTGATTTATCCCGTACTCCTTTTATTTCAGCTCGATTGACTCGTTGGTTGTGTTTGACATCAATTCGTTGTAATGCAGCTTCCTATTCCAGTAACTACTTTCAAAGAACGGCGGGCTTGTGAAACTCTCTTCCTGCTGACTGTTTCCCACCTACCTGTAGCCTTTTCAAAACAAAGATCAATACACATCTTCTGTCTTCTTTCGTTCTTGTTAACACTGAGTGGCTTCATATGTTTTCTGGAGTTGTATCTATCTGTCTGAAACTGTACTATTGCTTCTTGTTAATAAATAGCAGGGCTACCCGGCGTTACCCGGGAAAAAGTGTAAGATAACTTCTATCTCTCTCTTTACCCCCTCCCTGGTTCCATCCCCCTATCCCCATCATTCTCTTTTTTCCGCCCACCACATTTCTCTCTAAGGACATACACACGCACAGACAACTCGAGTCGACAGAAGGGAATTAACTCCGTGAAAAAAAATTAAGAGTTACTTACCTTTAGTTAGATGGAAAACTGCCCCTCCTCCTCTGACGAAATATGCGCCAGTTTAGGATCAAACAATGAATATTTTTTTCAAAAATTTAGATATTATTCACCGGGACAACGCCGATCAAGAAAATACCAACTTTGTGGCTGTTTGTTTCGTCGTTTTTTTAGTTTTAACTGGACACGCACACACACATGCACACACACACACACAACTGCCCTTTATATAATAGATTAAGATTTGGCATCTGTCTCAACCCGAGGGGTAGTGTAGTATCTGTTGTCTGGTTTTGATGCCATAATACCAGGCATTACCTCCCTCTTTGGTGGAGGGCGTTGTTTTTAAGGTACAATTTAAAACTGGATGGCAACTTGTCGATAATCAACTCAGTCCGGAACGACTATGTTCACCAAAAAAATGCTCGATTTTTGTTTCATTTTACTTCAGTCGAAGTTCTAAGTCTCTATGCGAGATACATAGATATTCGAATATCCCATTAAATTTCTCCTTTCAATTGTTGGGTTAGTAAAGAAGTTAATAATATTAATTTACCTCTCCAATTGACCAGTGAACAATGTTATAGTATATATTTATTGTGGTCTCTTTGTCTTATCGGATTCTAGGACAATAATTCATCTAGTCTGGTGGAGTATCCAGCTAAATGATGCTACTTGAGGTAACATTACTTGGAAAAGGTGCACCATTCTTAGTATGACCCATGTACAGAGAGACCGAAGACACTCGGAGATGGTGTCTAGTAGGTAATTAAATCTCCTGACAACAGATACTACACTACCCCTCGGGTTGAGACATTTAATAAACACATACAAATATATTTATATCGTATATTAATACGATATGAATATATTTGTATGTGTTTATTTAATGTCTCAACCCGAGGGGTAGTGTAGTATCTGTTGTCTGATTCTGATACCATCATCTCGGGCATTACCTCCCTCTTTTTGATTACATTCTCCTAGTATTTGTTTTGCTGTCATGATATTATCCTCCAAGGCTCATTCATTACCTCCTCCTTTAAGGGAGTAAGTGTAATATATGTCGGTTCCTTCTGATAGCATCATCCCAGGCATTACCCCCCTATTTATTTTTTGTGTGTGGGGGGAGTAGTGTAGTATCTGTTGTCTGGTTTTTATACCATCCTCCCGGGAATTACCCCCTCTTTTGGGAGAAAGGTAGTATAGTATCTGTTCTGTTGTCATTATATTATCCTCCCAAGCATTACCTTCCCATTGAATTATAAAATAACTTTACAAATACCTGTCCCAGGACAGGTAAAATAATTTTCCCCAACAGAACAGTTTGGGGACCACTTTATTTCCCCTTATGAAAATTAAAATCAAGATATAATGCTACTAAACCTTATGTCTAGAATCCTTATTCCAATTTTGATCAAGATCAATTAAGTCATTTTGATTCTAGAAAATGTCTAAAATTGAGAGCTTAGGAAAAAAGGGTCTTAAGAAGAAATTGAAATTCGGAGAATCTTTTTTCATTGGTGTCTAATGACTATGGATCAAATTTAATGCAAATCTGAAATATTCGTATTTTCAAATGGTGGTTATCCCCATATTATACCCCTAAAAACTGAAATTTAGGGAATGTTTATTGATTGACGCCTAATACCTATTGTTAAAATTCCACAAAAACTGGAGTTATCAAAATGTTCATAAACAACTCCACCCCTATTCACCTCTCACTAAATTAAACTAAATATAGCCCATATTACTCCCCTTACGCTTCTGCTTCGTGTGCGTCCAGAAAAATTACCTTTGTTCAAATTAGTCGATTTTAATATTTTATCCGGTCAGCCCTCCTCTTTTTCCTTAGAAATTTCAGCGTGACTATCTCTGCCTCCACAGTAGTAAGTCCTTAAGTTCTTCAAATTTCCCGGGCAACACCCGTGCATGGGTCCATCTAGTCTAAAATAAAATCTTGACGTACCATAAACATTTTAAAAATAATTTTAGCATTCGAATTAATTAGTGTTTCTTAAATAGAGATCGACGATGGTTAGCACCACTGCCCGCCACTGCCCGCCACTGCCCGCAACAAATTTGTCTCAATTAAGTTATTTATTGTCTTATTTCGGTATTATTATGCAGAATCCTCCATACCTAGGCATTCTATTATTTTGTCTTTTCGACATTTTATGCCTCGTTGATTTCTATTTATCAGAGTCAGATGATGAAATCTCAATACAAACCTCATTTGTGGCGGGCAGTGGCGGACATAAAAAGTGCTGCCGGTTTACGCAGTCGCACTAGGGTCAACATCTAAGAACACGATAACTCTCCCCCAAGTCTCGATTACATCGTCATTGAAATGCGCAAAGTTGACATCCTTTTCTGTTTGTAATTGTACATATCCGGGATTGCTTTTTATTTCTTGCTTTTTAAACA
>OY744549.1:34026814-34201814 GCA_963556195.1 Sepiola atlantica | reverse complement strand
GATTCCAAAGGCCGACGGCACAAGGAGATAAGCTATTTGAGTAGAAGGCTCTCCGATTAATGGATGGCATTTAGCTATTCATCACCTAAATATTTAATGCATTTTTAGGTAATTATTTTTATAATAGTAGTAAGCAAAAGAAAACAACAAAAATAATTACATAAAAATACATTAAGTATTTAGGTGATAAAAATCGTACATATTTTAGACAGGGCGTCTTAGTCCAACGGTAAGACATTGGACTATAGACATCAATATCGAAGGTTCGATCCTGATGACGGCTTTGAGCCAGAATCACGTGTCCATGGATTACTTTGATGTACGGATAAAATTAATTAAAAATATGTATATTAACGAAAGATACGTCTTATAAAGTTAGGGCAACATATGATGCAATTTTCTTCATTATAATTACTTAGGAAGCAAAAAACAACGAACGCTGCAATCACCATGCAAGAGGGTCCTTCAAAACAAAATCGTAGAATTTAAAAAGCTATGGAAAAGAAAGCATTAAATCTATTATATAAAGTAATCTCAATTTTTCCACCCTGAAACTTCAGAGACTATAGGAAAATAACAGAACACTTCCTATGATAAACTATTCCGCTAAGCATTCAGCAAATGTGCTCTAGAAATTCTGCATTCGAATCATATTTATCCAATAATTATTATATTTAATCCGTCCTCTAGTACTCTCCCAAACAAACCTTTCAAAGAGAAGGTAGAATGAGATTTTACTCGCTACTATTTTGATTACTAAAACCACCACTAGTATCACCGTGTGCTTATTTTCTATCGGTTTAAAAGTATAGAAACACCGGTTATCCAGAATAATTACCGAACGCATAAGATTATCAATGAATAACGTTTTAAAAGAATTTTTTAAACCATCTTCCAAGTCGCAACCAAATAAACTGCATGGGTTGTTATCAATGAAATCACAAATAATAACGGCACAATTGGTTCATACCTTGTGTTATCGCTCCTCCCATGACCGAGGTACCTGCAATCAATGTTTTACAACAACACGAAGAAACGAAGAAATCATCGAATTTGAAGAAAATGCTCTTTATTGAGATGTTGACGTTGCCTTCTCTTCTGCAAACAGTGGGGGGAGTATCTCAAGCTACGTATATTTAGTCTCTTAGTTTATCGCCGATCTTTATATATATATATATATATATATATATATATATATATATATATATATATATATATATATATATAACTTTTCCCCGTGTCTTTGAATCTATATTTTTTATTGTTGATAATGTACGATTTCCTTGATGATCAACAGATTCAGGTGGAAGACTCTCTATTCCGTTTGATTGCGAAACGCGCGTAGGAAAGTATTGAATTTGAAAAAAAAATAACAAAATATCGGGGGAATGGGGTTTGCGTGTATGTACTCAAATGTCTCCTCAACCTGGTAGCAAAGAGCGAACATGACATCACATGGCTCAAAGAAGGTGGGTGAGAGAAGTAGGCAGTCGGTTGTAAGTCTTAGAACGAACCGGGCGGGTAAAGATGACTTAAGATCGGAGATAAACTAAGAGACCAAATATCCGTAGCTTGGGATACTCTCCCCGCTGCTAGCAGAAGAGAAGGCAACGTCAACATCACAATGCTTTTAAAACGTTATTCATTGATAATCTTATGCGTTCGGTAATTATTCTGGATAACCGGTGTTTCTATACTTTCAAACCGATAACGGTGATACTAGTTGTGGTTTTAGTAGTAATTTGTGTGTGGTGACTATTTTCAGGATTATAACAGTTAATGCAAACATGACAAATTCCCACAATAATTATACTTGGATTTTTTTAAGGAAAACATAAAGATACACCATTAAGAACATGCAAAAACAATCAAAATACAAATCACATATGTATGGTGTATGTATATGTATGTATATGAATGTATATGAATGTATGTATATGTATGTATATATGTATGTATATGTATGTGTATGTATATGTATATGTATGTATATGTATATGTATATGTATAAATTGTATAAATGTATATGGATGTATAAATTGTATAAATGTATATGTATGTATATGTATATGTATATGTATATGCATGTATATGTATATGTATGTACATGAATGTATATGTATATGTATGGTAAAAATATTCATACATGAAGTATGAATAACAAGAACATAAGTCGGTCGTGAGACTGCAGACTTCCGCCTGACAACGGAAATTGGAATTCCGTCAAAATATAAAATCGACCGAACTTTAAAGCTCAAGGTCAAACCCAAGGTCATATAAAATTCGGGACTTCATTGGCTCTAATATGGACCAAGTAGTGAGTCTTTACAATGAACATAGCCAAAATGTTTATTCTTTTTATTAACGGGTCACCATTTATGTAGGCCCCAACGCCACTCAAAGATAAGGGTTAATGAGATTGCCAGGTGGACGGTGAGATAACATGCTAACTTATCTTGGAAAGGTTTGTTTGGGAGAGTACGGGAGGACGGATTAAATATAATGATTATTGAATAAATATTATTTGAATGCTGAATTTCTAGAGCACATTTGCTAAATGCTTAGCGGAATAGTTTATCATAGGAAGTGTTTCGTTATTTTCCTATAGTGTCTGAAGTTTCAGGGGAAAAAATTGAGATTAGTTTATATAATAGATTTAATGCTTTCTTTTCCGTAGCTTTTTAAATTCTACGATTTTGTTTTGAAGGATCTTCTTGCATTTTGGCTAGCATCTTCTAAATATGAGATTAAGTAAAAAAAAAAGTAAATAAATTAATAAATAAAAAAAGAAAAAAGAAGAAATACCTCAAACACATGCACTCCTTCATCCACACTCGTGGCCGTTTTCGGCGAGGTAATGGGTGGGTTAAAGATATCTGGGTAAAATCGTCGGACATGTGTTGATTGGGATTTCACAGAAAAACCATGTGACCGAAAAATCTGGTTACGGAGCAAGGGATGTAATGCGTGAACTAATTCTCGTGGGGGAAACACTTAGCTGGTAAACGCATTTACATTCTAAAAAAATGTATGGTAAGTATGAGTATAAAAATGTATTTACCATTTTGCTGCATTAAAAGTCTGGTGGATGTTCGGATAGTGTGGAAGGGTGTAGAGGAGGACCTGCAGGTTTGCGTGCTCTTGTTTCTCGTTTAATCGTTAAGGGTTTAAAAACATTTTTCTTTACTACGTTTATTTTTTAATCGTTTAGGGATTAAAAACATTTTCCTTTACAACGTTTCTTTTTTAATCGTTAAGGGTTTAAAAGCATTTTTCTTTACTACGTTTCTTTTTTAATCGTTAAGGGTTTAAAAGCATTTTTTTCTACGTTTCTTTTTTAATCGTTAAGGGTTTAAAAGCCTTTTTTCTTTACTACGATTTATTTTTTAATCGTTAAGGGTTTAAAAACATTTTTTCTTTACTACGTTTCTTTTTTAATCGTTAAGGGTTTCAAAAAATTTTTCCTTTACAACTTTTCTTTTTTAATCGTTAAGGTTTGAAAGCATTTTTTCTTTACTATGTTTCTTTTTTAATCGTTAAGGGTTTAAAAGCATTTTTTCTTTACTACGATTTATTTTTTAATCGTTAAGGGTTTAAAAGCCTTTTTTCCTTTACTATGTTTCTTTTTTAATAGTTAAGGGTTTAAAGGCCTTTTTTGCTTTACTATGTTTCTTTTTTAATAGTTAAGGGTTTAAAAGCCTTTTTTCCTTTATTATGTTTCTTTTTTAATAGTTAAGGGTTTAAAAACCTTTTTTCTTTTACTATGTTTATTTTTTAATCGTAAAGGGTGAAAAGGCATTTTTCTTTACTACGTTTCTTTTTTAATCGTTAAGGGTTTAAAAACATTTTTCCTTTACAACGTGTCTTTTTATCGTTAAGTGTTAAAAAGCATTTTTCTTTACTACGTTTCTTTTTTAATCGTTAGGGTTTAAAAGCTTTTTTTCTTTACTACGTTTCTTTTTTAATACTTAAGGGTTTAAAAGCATTTTTTCTTTACTACGATTTACTTATTAATCGTTAAGGGTTTAAAAGCATTTTTCTTTACTACGTTTATTTTTTAATCGTTAAGGGTTTAAAAGCATTTTTTCTTTACTACGTTTCTTTTTTAATCGTTAATGGTTTAAAAGCATTTTTCCTTACTACGTTTCCTTTAAAATCGTTAAGAGTTTTAAAAAATGTTTCCTTTACTACGTTTCTTTTTTAATCGTTAAGGGGTTAAAAGCCTTTTTTTCCTTTACTATGTTTCTGTTTTAATCGTTAATGGTTTAAAAGCATTTACCTTACTACGTGTCTTTTTTTTGATCGTTAAGGATTTAAAAGCATTTTTCCTTACTACGTTTCTTTTGTAATCGTTAAGGGTTTAACAATATTTTTTCCTTTACTACGTTTCTTTTTTAATCGTTAAGGGGTTAAAAGCCTTTTTTCCTTTCCTTTTTCTTTTTTAATCGTTAAGGGTTTTAAAGCATTTTTCCTTTACTATGTTTCTTTTTAAATCGTTAAGGCTTGAAAAGATGACTACAGCAGGACTTAATAATTTGTCAATTATTTTCAAAGTTTAATCTCTTATTGATATAGTGATATAGTCGATATTAATGACTTAATTTGTGGATGACTACAGCAGAACATAATCATTTCAATCTCTTGTTGATATAGTAATGTTTCTAGTCGTTAATGACTTTTTTGTGGATAACTACAGCAGGACTTAATAATTTTTCAATTAATTTCAAAGTTTAATCTCTTGTTCATATAGTAATGTGTCTGGTCGTTAATGACTTTATTTGTGCATGACTACAGCAGAACTTAATTTTTCAATTATTTTAAAAGTTTAATCTCTTGAGGATAAAGTGATATGTCGTCGTTTATGACTTCATTTGTGCATGACTACAGCAGGACTTAATAATGTTTCAATTATTTTCAAAGTTTAATCTCTTGTGGATATAGTGATGTGTCGTCTAGTATGACTTTATTTGTTGATTACTACAACTGGACTGCATAATGTTTCATTTATTTTCAAAGTTTAATCTCTTATTGATATAGTGATGTGTCGATATTTATGACTTAATTTGTGGATGACTACAGCCGGACATAATAATTTTTCAATGATTTTCAATGTTTAATCTCTTGTTGATAAAGTGATGTGTCGTTGTTGATTACTTTATTTGTGGGTGACTACATCACGACTTAATAATTTGTAAATTATTTTCTCAGTTCAATCTCTTGTTGATATAGTGATGTTTCTATTTGTTAATGACTTTATTTGTGTATGACTACAGCAGGACTTAATTTTTCAATTATTTTTAAAGTTGAATCTGTAGAGGATAAAGTGATGTGTCGTCGTAAATGACTTTATGTGTGCATGCAACACCAAGACTTAATAATTTGTCAATTATTTTACAAAGTTTAATCTCGTGTTGATAAAGTGATGTGTCGTCGTTAATGACTTCATGTGTGCATGACTACAGCAGGACTTAATAATTGTTCAATTATTTTTTAAGTTTAATCTCTTGTTGATAAAGTGATGTGTCGTCGTTAATGACTTCATTTGTGCATGACTACAGCAAGACTTAATACATGTTCAATTATTTTCAAAGTTTAATCTCTTATTGATATAGTGATGTGTCGATATTAATGACTTAATTTGTGGATGACTATAGCAGGACATAATCATTTTTCAATGATTTTCAAAGTTTAATCTCTTGTTGATATAGTGATGTGTCGTTGTTGATTACTTTATTTGTGGATGACTAAATCACGACTTAATAATTTGTCAACTATTTTCACAGTTCAATCTCTTGTTGATATAGTTAACTTTCTAGTCGTTAATGACTTTATTTGTGGATGACTACAGAAGGACATAATAATTTTTCAATTATTTTCAAAGTTTAATCTCTTGTGGATGTAGTGATGTGTCGTCTAGTTTGACTTTATTTGTTGATTACTACCACAGGACTGCATAATGTTTCATTTATTTTCTCAGTTGAATCTCTTGTCGATAAAGTGATGTGTCATCTAGTATAACTTTATTTGTGGATGACTACAGCATGACTTAATAATTTGTCAATTATTTTCAAAGTTTAATCTCTTATTGATATAGTGATGTCTCGATATAAATGACTTAATTTGTGGATGACTACAGCAGGACATAATAATTTTTCAATGATTTTCAAAGTTTAATCTCTTGTTGATAAAGTGATGTGTCGCCGTTAATGACTGAATTTGTGCATGACTACAGCAGGACTTAATTTTTCAATTATTTAAAACGTTTAATCTGTTGAGGATAAAGTGATGTGTCGTCGTTAATGACTGTATGTGTGAATGACAACAGCAAGACTTTATAATTTGTCAATTATTTTACAAACGTTTAATCTCTTGTTGATAAAGTGATGTGTCGTCGTTAATGACTGCATTTGTGCATGACTACAGCAGGACTTAATAATTTGTCAATTATTTTCAAAGTTTAATCTCTTGTGGATATAGTGATGTGTCGTCGTTAATGACGTTATTTGTGGATGACTACAGCACGACTTAATAATTTGTCAATTATTTTCAAAATTTTATCTCTTATTGATATAGTGATGTGTCGATATTAATGACTTAATTTGTGTATGACAACAGCAGGACATAATAATTTTTCAATGATTTTCAAAGTTTAATCTCTTGTTGATAAAGTGATGTGTCGTTGTTGATTACTTTATTTGTGGATAAATACATCACGACTTAATAAGTTGTCAATTATTTTCACAGTTCAATCTCTTGTTTATATAGTAATGTTTTTAGTCGTTAATGACTTTTTTGTAGATGACTACAGCAGGACTTAATAATTTTTCAATTATTTTCAAAGTTTTATCTCTTGTTGATAAAAGGGATGTGTCGTTGTTAATGACTCATTTGTACATGACTACAGCAGGACTTAATAATTTTTCAATTATTTTCAAAGTTTAATCTCCTGTGGATATAGTGATGTGTCGTCGTTAATGACGTTATTTGCAGATGACAACAGCAGGACTTAATAATTTGTCAATGATTTTCAAAGTTTAATCTCTTATTGATATAGTGATGTGTTGATATTAATGACTTAATTTGTACATGACTACAGCAGAACTTAATAATTTTTCAATTATTTTCAAAGTATAATCTCTTGTTGATAAAGTGATGTGTCGTTGTTGAGGACTGTATTTGTGGATAACTACACCAAGACTTAAATATTTGTCAATTATTTTCAAAGTTTAATTTCTTGTTGATATAGTAATGTTTCTGGTCGTTAATGACTTTATTTGTGGATAACTACAGCAGCACTTAATAATTTTTCAATTATATTCCAAGTTTTATCTCTTGTCGATACAGTGATGTGTCGCCGTTTATGAGTGTATTGCGGATGACTACAGCAGCACTTAATAATATTTCAATTATTTTCAAAGTTTAATCTCTTCTTGATAAAGTGATGTGTCGTCGTTAATGTCTTCATTTGTGCATGACTACAGCAGAACTTAATTTTTCAATTATTTTCAAAGTTTAATCTCTTGTCGATAAAGTGATCTGTCGTCGTTAATGACTGTATTTGTGCATGACTACAGCAGGACTTAATAATGTTTCAATTATTTTCAAAGTTTAATCTCTTATTGATATAGTGATGTGTCGATATTAATGACTTTATTTGTGGATGACTACAGCAGGACATAATAATTTGTCAATTATTTTTAAAGTTTAATCTCTAGTGGATTAAGTGATGTGTCGTTGTTGATTACTTTATTTGTGGATGACTACATCACGACTTAATAATTTGTCAATTATTTTCTCAGTTCAATTTATTGTTGATATAGTTATGTGTCGTCGTTAATGACTGCATTTGTGCATGACTACAGCAAGACTTAATAATTTTTCAATGATTTTCAAAGTTGAATCTCTTCTTGATAAAGTTATGTGTCGTCGTTAATGACTTCATTTGTGGATGACTACAGCAGAACTTAATTTTTCAATTATTTTAAAAGTTTAATCTCTAGAGGATAAAGTGATGTGTCGTCGTTAATGACTTCATTTGTGCATGACTACAGCAGCACTTAATAATTTTTCAATTATTTTCAAAGTTTAATCTCTTATGGATATAGTGATGTGTCGATATTAATGACTTTATTTGTGGATGAATACAGCACGACTTAATAATTTTTCAATTATTTTCTCAGTTTTATCTCTTGTTGATATAGTAATGTTTCTAGTCGTTAATGACTTTATTGGTGCATGACTACAGCAGGACTTAATAATTGTTCAATTATTTTCAAAGTTTAATCTATTGTCGATAAAGTGATGTGTTGCCGTTAATGACTGTATTTGTGGATGACTACAGCAGGACTTAATAATTTGTGAATTATTTTCAAAGTTTAATCTGTTGTTGATAAAGTTATGTGTCGTTGTTAATGACTTTATTTGTGAATGACTACAGCAGGACTTAATAATTTATCAATTATTTTCAAAGTTTTATTTCTTGTTGATAAAGTGATGTGTCGTTGTTAATGACTTCATTTGTGGATGACTACACTAGTACTTAATAATTTGTCAATTTCTTTCTAAGTTTTAATCTATCTATCTTTTTAAGTCTCTGTATATATGTTTATATTCCTGGGGCTGTACATGTTTTGGACGACACCGAACCACGACAAAGATGAGACAGAGCAATTCTGTGAACCGGGCACAGCCCAATGCCAAATCTGTAGCAAGTAATATGATGATTACGACACAGCATGACTTCAAAACAGTAGTATAGTATCACTTCAATTACCGATACCTGACCCAGATTTAAATAGTTTTTCAATCTTTTTCTGAGTTCAATCTTTTGTTTACAAGGTGAGGTCTTCGCCTCGATCACTTCAATTACCAATACCTGGCCCATATTTAGTTATTTTTTCAATCTTTTTCTAAGTTTTAATGTATCTATCTTGTCTGTATATATGTTTATATTTCTAGGTCTGTACATATTTTGGACGACAATCAACCACTACAATGATGAGACAGTGCAATTCTGAGAACCGGGCACAGCCCAATATCACATCCGTAGCAAGTAACATGATTACGACACAGCATGACCTCAAAACAGCAGAATAGTATCACTTGTCGTGATTTTCTTGTACTGATATTCAATTTGCTTTAAATTAACTATTCATATCTCCAAGTTTTCAGAATCGGTTGGAATGGGACGAAACACAACCTAGTGTTCTGGTATATATGTTTATAGTTTAAGGTCTGTAATCTTTTAGGCAAGGCACAAGCACGACGAAGATGAAGAAGGGATTTTGTTAACTGAATGATGCCCAATTCAAAATTCCGTCGCAAGTAACACGTAGATTAAGACAGAGCACGACAACGAAACACCAGTAAGGTGTGGCTTTTATTCTTCTATTTTCGATTCATTTCATGCATAATTTTACCACTAGTATTCATATAATACATTAGTATTTATGTAACACATTACTATTTATGCAATACATCTACTATTTATGTAATACCTTATTATTTGTAATACAATTTGACCACTAGTATTTATGTAACACATTACTATTTATGTAATACCTTATTATTTGTAATACAATTTGACCACTAGTATTTATGTAATACATTAGTATCTGTGTGACACATAAGTATCTGTATTACACATTGGTATCTGAGTTACACACTAGTATATGTGTCACACATTAGTGTCTGAGTTACACTGTATTATCTATATTACACATTAGTATCTCAGTTACACATTAGGATCTCAGTTACACATTAGGATCTCAGTTAAACATTGGTATCTGAGTTACACATTAGTATCTGTGTTACACGGTAGTATCTGTGTTACATAGTAGTATCTGAGTTACACACTAATATATGAGTTACACATTGGTATCTGTGTTACATATTAGTATATGTGTTACACATTAGTATATGTGTTCCACATCAGTATATGTGTTACAAATTGATGTCTGGGTTAAACATAAGTATAAGTGTTACACATTGGTATCTGAGTTACACATTGGTATCAATGTCACACATTAGTATCTGAGTTACACATTGGTATCAATGTTACACATTAGTATCTTAGTTACAAATTGGTATATGTGTTAGACATTTGTATCGGTGTACATATTAGTATCTGTGTCACAAATTAGTATCTGAGTTACACAGTAGTATCTTACTTACACATTGGTATTTGAGTTACACATTAGTATCTGTGTTACACATAAGTACCTGAGTTACACATTGTTACCTGTGTTACACATTAGTATTAATGCACACATTAGTATTTGTGTTACACATCAGTACCTGTCTTACACACTAGTATCCTTGTTACACATTGGTATCTCTGTTACACATTAGTACCTGAGTTATACATCAGTAACTGAGTTACACATTCGAATCAGTGTTACACATTGGTATCTGTTTAACACATTGGTATCTGTGTTAGCCATAAGTATCTGAGTAACGCATGAGTATCTGTATTACACATTAGTATCTGAGTCACACATTCGTACCTGTGTTACACATTAGTATTGATGCACACAGTAGTACCTGTGTTACACAATTATACCTGTATAACACATTAGTACTGTGTGACACATTGGTATCTGTGTTACAAATTAGTATATGAGTTACACATTGGTATCAACGTTACACATCAGTATCTGTGTCTGAGGTACACATTGGTACCTGTGTTACACATTAAAATTAATGCTAACATTAGCGGACGTGCTACACATTAGTACCTGTTTAACACATTGGTGTCTGAGTTACACATTAGTATCTGTGTTAAATATTAGTATCTGTCTTACATATTGGTGTCTGTGTCACACATTAACACCTGTGTTACACATTGGTATCAGCTTAACATATTAGTATCGTAGTTACACATTGGTACCTCTGTTACACATTAGTATTAATGTACACATAAGTACCTGTGTAACACATTAGTACTGTGTTACACATTGGTATCTGTGTTAGACATTAGAATCGGTGCACACGTTAGTATCTGAGTTACAAATTAGTATCCGCGTTCCACATTTGTATCCGTGTTACACATTACTATCTCTGTAACACATTTGTACCTGTGTTACACATTGTTACTTGTGTTACACATTTGTATTGGTGCACACATTAGTACCTGTGTTACACATTAGTATCTGTGTAATACAGTAGTATCTGAGTTACACATGTATCTGCGCTACACATTAGTATCTGTGTTACACATTAGTATCTGAGTTACACATTAGTACCTGTATTATACATTAATACCTGTGTTGCACATTAGTATCTGTGTTACACATTGATATCTGCGTTTACATATTAGTATATGGTAAAATGTGTACCTGTGTTACACATTGGTATCTGAGTTACACATTGGTACCTGTGTTGCACATTAGTATTATTGCACACACTAGTTCCTGTGTAACACATTAGTATCTGTGTTACACATTGCTATAAATGTTAGTACATTAGTAACACATTAGAAACTGAGTTACAAATTAGTAACTGAGTTACACATTGCAATCAGTGTTACACATTAGTATCTGAGTTACACATTGGTACCTGTGTTATACATTAGTATTCGTGCACACATTAGTACATGTTTTACACATTAGTATCTGTGTTACACATTCTATCAGCGTTACACATTAGTATCTGTGTTACTCATTAGTGTTTAAATAACACATTGGTACCTGTATTACACATTAGTATCTGTTTAACATTAATATCTGGGTTACAGAGTTGTACCTCTGTTACACATTAGTATTGGTGCACACATTATTACTTGTGTTTCACATTAGTATCTGTGTTACACATTAATTACTGAGTTACACATTGTATCAGCGTTAAACATTAGTATCTGTGTTATACATTGGTATCTGAGTTAGACATTCCTACCTGTGTTACACATCAGTATTCATTCACACATTAGTACCTGTGTTACATATTAGATACGGTGTAACACAGTATTTAGTAAAAAATTAGTACCTGTGTTAGACATTTATATATGTGTTACACAGTATCTGAGTTACCCATTGTATCAGCGTTACACATTAGTATCTGCATTACACCTTCGGATCTGAGTTACACATTGGTACCTGTGTTACACATTTGTATAATTTCACACATCAGTACCTGTGTTAAACATTAGTACCTGTGTAACACATAAGTATCTGTGTTGCACATTAGTATCTGTGTTACACATTGGTATGTGTTACACATTGGTATGTGTGTTACACATTAGTATCTTTGTTACATATAAGTATATGTTACATATTAGTACCTGTGTTATACATTGGTATCTATGTTACACATTAGTATCTGAGTTACACATTGGTACCTGTGTTACACATTAGTATTAGTGCACACATTAGTACCTGTGTTACACATTAGTATCTGTGTTACACATTGGTATCTATGTTACACATTAATACCTTAGTTACACATCAGTAACTGAGTTACACATTAGTTTCTCAGTTACACATTGCTAATTGTGTTACACATTGATATTGGTTCATACATTAGTACCTGTGTTTTCTTGGCCTTTTGGCTAAGGCTAAGATCAAAGTGTAGTATCTGTTCTGATGGATACTACATCCCATAGACTGGTATTGTCATGGCCTTCGGGCTTGATTTACGCCGGTCTATGGGTCTGTCCAGTGCAGTTCTAGGAGGTCCACCATCCCAGGCTTCGCCTCCCCTCTTTGGGGATTTGTAAGTTTATTGATTACTGCCTGAGGCGCCCCTACCGGGGAATGCCGACGGGGCTGCCCAGGCAATTTTTAAACCCGACTTTCCCGACCCGACCTTGGGTCACATCTTACTTGTGGGAGTAAGATAAAAACTGTATCTGTGTTACACATTGCTATCTATGTTACACATTAGTATTGGTGCACACATTAGTGCCTGTGTTACACATTAGTATCTGAGTTACACATAGGTACCTGTGTTACACATTGGTGCCTGTTGTATACATTAGTATTAATGCACACATTAGTACCTGTGTTACACATTAGTACGTGTGTAACACATTAGTATCCGTGTTACACATTAGTATATGTGGTACATATAAGTATATGTTACACGTTAGTACCTGTGTTACATATTGGTATCTGAGTTACACATTCGTACCTGTGTTATACATTAGTATTGGTGCATACATTAGTACCTGTGTTTAACATTTGTATCTCTGTTAAACATTAGTATCGGAGTAACACATTTATATCTGGGTTACATATTAGTATCTTTGTTACACATTGGTACTTATGTTACACATTAGTATTAATGCACGCAGTAATACCTATTTACACATCAGTCTCTGTGTTACACATTGGTATCTGAGTTACACATTAGTATCGGTTTTACACATTGGTATATATGTTACACATTAGTACCTTAGTTACACATTAATAACTGAGTTACACTTTAGTAACTGAGTTACACATTTAAATCAGTGTTACACATTAGTATCTCAGTTACACATTGGTACCTGGGTTACACATTAGTATCTGTACGACACACTATAGTATTTTATCTACTCACTAATAAAGAAAACATTACTTAAATCGAGTCTTTTCCCTTTGTTTTAGACATGTTCAAATGTCGCAAAACAGTCATTCTTCTTGTAACTAATAAAGAAACATTAGTAAAAAAAAATTGTTTTAGACATGTTTAAATGTCGCTAAACAGTAATTCTTCTAGTTACTAATAAAATAAACATTACTATAAAAGGTTATTTCCCTTTGTTTTAGACATGTTTAAATTTCGCTGAACAGTAATTCTTCTAGTTACTAATAAAGAAAACATTACTAAAAAAGATTATTTCCCTTTGTTTTTGACATGTTTAAACGTCGCTTATGATAGTATTATATCTAGTAATAATTAAATAAAACATTAGTAAAATCGAGTTATTTCCCTTTGTTTTAGACATGTTTAAACGTCGCTTATGATAGTATTCCATCTAGTCATTAATCAAGAACACATCAGTAAAATCTAGTTATTTCCCTTTGTTTTAGACATGTTTAAACGTCGCTTATGATAGTATTATATCTAGTAATTAATAAAGAAAACATCAGTAAAATCGAGTTATTTCCCTTTGTTTTAGACATGTTTTAACGTCGCTTATGATAGTAATTGATCTAGTCATTAATAAAGAAAACATTAGTAAAATCGAGTTATTTCCCTTTGTTTTAGACATGTTTAAACGTCGCTTATGATAGTATTATATCTAGTAATTAATAAAGAAAACATTAGTAAAATACAGTTATTTCTCTTTGTTTTAGACATGTTTAAACGTCGCTTATGATAGTATTTTATCTAGTAATTAATAAAGAAAACATTAGTAAAATCGAGTTATTTCCCTTTGTTTTAGACAAGTTTAAACGTCGCTTATGATAGTATTTAATCTAGTAATTAATAAAGAAAACATTAGTAAAATCGAGTTATTTCCCTTTGTTTTAGACATGTTTAAACGTCGCTTATGATAGTATTTTATCTAGTAATTAATAAAGAAAACATTAGTAAAATCGAGTTATTTCCCTTTGTATTAGACATGTTTAAACGTCGCTTATGATAGTATTTTATCTAGTAATTAATAAAGAAAACATTAGTAAAATCGAGTTATTTCCCTTTGTTTTAGACAAGTTTAAACTTCGCTTATGATAGTATTTAATCTAGTAATTAATAAAGAAAACATTAGTAAAATCGAGTTATTTCCCTTTGTTTTAGACATGTTTAAACGTCGCTTATGATAGTATTTTATCTAGTAATTAATAAAGAAAACATTAGTAAAATCGAGTTATTTCCCTTTGTTTTAGATATGTTTAAACGTCGCTTATGATAGTATTTTATCTAGTAATTAATAAAGAAAACATTAGTAAAATCGAGTAATTTCCCTTTGTTTTAGACATGTTTAAACGTCGCTTATGATAGTATTATATCTAGTAATTAATAAAGAAAACATTAGTAAAATCGAGTTATTTCCCTTTGTTTTAGACATGTTTAAACGTCGCTTATGATAGTATTTTATCTAGTAATTAATAAAGAAAACATTAGTAAAATCGAGTTATTTCCCTTTGTTTTAGACATGTTTAAACGTCGCTTATGATAGTATTTTATCTAGTAATTAATAAAGAAAACATTAGTAAAATCGAGTTATTTCCCTTTGTTTTAGACATGTTTAAACGTCGCTTATGATAGTATTTAATCTAGTAATCAATAAAGAAAACATTAGTAAAATCGAGTTATTTCCCTTTGTTTTAGACATGTTTAAACGTCGCTTATGATAGTATTATATCTAGTAATTAATAAAGAAAACATTAGTAAAATCGAGTTATTTCCCTTTGTTTTAGACATGTTTAAACGTCGCTTATGATAGTATTTTATCTAGTAATTAATAAAGAAAACATTAGTAAAATCGAATTATTTCCCTTTGTTTTAGACATGTTTAAACGTCGCTTATGATAGTATTTTATCTAGTAATTAATAAAGAAAACATTAGTAAAATCGAGTTATTTCCCTTAGTTTTAGACATGTTTAAACGTCGCTTATGATAGTATTTAATCTAGTAATTAATAAAGAAAACAATAGTAAAATCGAGTTATTTCCCTTTGTTTTAGACATGTTTAAACGTCGCTTATTATAGTATTTTATCTAGTAATTAATAAAGAAAACATCAGTAAAATCGAGTTATTTCCCTTTGTTTTAGACATGTTTAAACGTCGCTTATGATAGTATTTTACCTAGTAATTAATAAAAGAAAACATTAGTAAAATCGAGTTATTTCCCTTTGTTTTAGACATGTTTTAACGTCGCTTATGATAGTATTATAACTAGTAATTAATAAAAAAAACATTAGTAAAATCCAGTTATTTCTCTTGGTTTTAGACGTGTTTAAACGTCGCTTATGATAGTATTATATCTAGTAATTAATAAAGAAAACATTAGTATAATCGAGTTATTTCCCTTTGTTCTAGACATGTTTACACGTCGCTTATGATAGATTTAATCTAGTAATTAATAAAGAAAACATCAGTAAAATCTAGTTATTTCCCTTTGTTTTAGACGTGTTTAAACGTCGCTTATGATAGTATTATATTTAGTAATTAATAAAGAAAACATTAGAAAAATCGAGTTATTTCCCTTTGTTTTAGACATGTTTAAACGTCGCTTATGATAGTATTTGATCTAGTCATTAATAAAGAAAACATTAGTAAAATCGAGTTATTTTCCTTTGTTTTAGACATGTTTAAACGTCGCTTATGATAGTATTTTATCTAGTCATTAATAAAGAAAACATTAGTAAAATCTAGTTATTTCCCTTTGTTTTAGACATGTTTAAACGTCGCTTATGATAGTATTATATCTAGTAATTAATAAAGAAAACATTAGTAAAATCTAGTTATTTCCCTTTGTTTTAGACATGTTTAAACGTCGCTTATGATAGTATTATATCTAGTAATTAATAAAGAAAACATCAGTAAAATCGAGTCATTTCCCTTTGTTTTAGACATGTTTAAACGTCGCTTATGATAGTATTTTACCTAGTAATTAATAAAGAAAACATTAGTAAAATCTAGTTATTTCCCTTTGTTTTAGACATGTTTAAACGTCGCTTATGATAGTATTATATCTAGTAATTAATAAAGAAAACATTAGAAAAATCGAGTTATTTCCCTTTGTTTTAGACATGTTTAAACGTCGCTTATGATAGTATTTGATCTAGTCATTAATAAAGAAAACATTAGTAAAATCGAGTAATTTCCCTTTGTTTTAGACATGTTTAAACGTCGCTTATGATAGTATTTGATCTAGTCATTAATAAAGAAAACATTAGTAAAATCGAGTAATTTCCCTTTGTTTTAGACATGTTTAAACGTCGCTTACGATAGTATTTTATCTAGTCATTAATAAAGAAAACATTTGTAAAATACAGTTATTTCCCTTTGTTTTAGACATGTTTAAACGTCGCTTATGATAGTATTATATCTAGTAATTAATAAAGAAAACATTAGTAAAATCGAGTTATTTCCCTTTGTTTTAGACATGTTTAAACGTCGCTTATGATAGTATTATATCTAGTAATTAATAAAGAAAACATCAGTAAAATCGAGTCATTTCCCTTTGTTTTAGACATGTTTAAACGTCGCTTATGATAGTATTTTACCTAGTAATTAATAAAGAAAACATTAGTAAAATCTAGTTATTTCCCTTTGTTTTAGACATGTTTAAACGTCGCTTATGATAGTATTATATCTAGTAATTAATAAAGAAAACATTAGTAAAATCGTGTTATTTCCCTTTGTTTTAGACATGTTTAAACGTCGCTTATGATAATATTTAATCTAGTAATTAATAAAGAAAACATTAGTAAAATCTAGTAATTTCCCTTTGTTTTAGACATGTTTAAACGTCGCTTATGATAGTATTATATCTAGTAATTAATAAAGAAAACATCAGTAAAATCGAGTCATTTCCCTTTGTTTTAGACATGTTTAAACGTCGCTCATGATAGTATTTAATCTAGTCATTAATAAAGACAACATTAGTAAAATCTAGTTATTTCCCTTTGTTTTAGACATGTTTAAACGTCGCTTATGATAGTATTATATCTAGTAATTAATAAAGAAAACATCAGTAAAATCGAGTCATTTCCCTTTGTTTTAGACATGTTTAAACGTCGCTTATGATAGTATTTTACCTAGTAATTAATAAAGAAAACATTAGTAAAATCTAGTTATTTCCCTTTGTTTTAGACATGTTTAAACGTCGCTTATGATAGTATTATATCTAGTAATTAATAAAGAAAACATTAGAAAAATCGAGTTATTTCCCTTTGTTGTAGACATGTTTAAACGTCGCTTATGATATTATTTAATATAGTAATCCATAAATAAAACATTAGTAAAATCGAGTTATTCCCCTTTGTTTTAGACATGTTTAAACGTCGCTTATGATACTATTTTATCTAGTAATTAATACAGAAATGATTAGTAAAATCGAGTAATTTCCCTTTGTTTTAGACATGTTTAAACGTCGCTTACTATAGTATTTTATCTAGTTATTAATAAAGAAAACATTTGTAAAATCGAGTTATTTCCCTTTGTTTTAAACATGTTTAAACGTCGCTTACGATAGTATTTTATCTTGTCATTAATAAAGGAAACATTAGTAAAATCGAGTTATTTCCCTTTGTTTTAGACATGTTTTAACGTCGCTTATGATAGTATTTCATCTAGTCATTAATAAAGAAAACATTAGTAAAATCGAGTTATTTCCCTTTGTTTTAGACATGTTTAAACGTCGCTTACGATAGTATTTTGTCTAGTCATTAATAAAGAAAACATTAGTAAAATCGAGTTATTTCCCTTTGTTTTAGACATGTTTAAACGTCGCTTATGATAGTATTTTATCTAGTAATTAATAAAGAAAACATTAGTAAAATCGAGTTATTTCCCTTTGTTTTAGACATGTTAAAACGTCGCTTATGATAGTATTTTATCTAGTAATTAATAAAGAAAATATTAGTAAAATCGAGTTATTTCCCTTTGTTTTAGACATGTTTAAATGTCGCTTATGATAAGATTTTATCTAGTCATAAATAAAGAAAACATTAGTAAAATCGAGTTATTTTCCTCTGTTTTAGACATGTTTAAACGTCGCTTACGATAGTATTTCATCTTGTCATTAATAAAGAAAACATTAGTAAAATCGTTTTTTTCACCTTTGTTTTAGACATGTTTAAACGTCGCTTATGATAGTATTTTACCTAGTAATTAATAAAGAAAACATTAGTAAAATCTAGTTATTTCCCTTTGTTTTAGACATGTTTAAACGTCGCTTATGATAGTATTATATCTAGTAATTAATAAAGAAAACATCAGTAAAATCGAGTTATTTCCCTTTGTTTTAGACATGTTTAAATGTCGCTTATGATAAGATTTTATCTGGTCATAAATAAAGAAAACATTAGTAAAATCGAGTTATTTTCCTCTGTTTTAGACATGTTTAAACGTCGCTTACGATAGTATTTCATCTTGTCATTAATAAAGAAAACATTAGTAAAATCGAGTTATTTCCCTTTGTTTTAGACATGTTTAAACGTCGCTTATGATAGTATTTTATCTAGTCATTAATAAAGACAACATTAGTAAAATCGAGTTACTTCCCTTTGTTGTAGACATGTTTAAACGTCGCTTATGATATTATTTAATATAGTAATCCATAAATAAAACATTAGTAAAATCGAGTTATTCCCCTTTGTTTTAGACATGTTTAAACGTCGCTTATGATACTATTTTATCTAGTAATTAATACAGAAATGATTAGTAAAATCGAGTAATTTCCCTTTGTTTTAGACATGTTTAAACGTCGCTTACTATAGTATTTTATCTAGTTATTAATAAAGAAAACATTTGTAAAATCGAGTTATTTCCCTTTGTTTTAAACATGTTTAAACGTCGCTTACGATAGTATTTTATCTTGTCATTAATAAAGAAAACATTAGTAAAATCGAGTTATTTCCCTTTGTTTTAGACATGTTTTAACGTCGCTTATGATAGTATTTCATCTAGTCATTAATAAAGAAAACATTAGTAAAATCGAGTTATTTCCCTTTGTTTTAGACATGTTTAAACGTCGCTTACGATAGTATTTTGTCTAGTCATTAATAAAGAAAACATTAGTAAAATCGAGTTATTTCCCTTTGTTTTAGACATGTTTAAACGTCGCTTATGATAGTATTTTATCTAGTAATTAATAAAGAAAACATTAGTAAAATCGAGTTATTTCCCTTTGTTTTAGACATGTTTAAACGTCGCTTATGATAGTATTTTATCTAGTAATTAATAAAGAAAATATTAGTAAAATCGAGTTATTTCCCTTTGTTTTAGACATGTTTAAATGTCGCTTATGATAAGATTTTATCTGGTCATAAATAAAGAAAACATTAGTAAAATCGAGTTATTTTCCTCTGTTTTAGACATGTTTAAACGTCGCTTACGATAGTATTTCATCTTGTCATTAATAAAGAAAACATTAGTAAAATCGAGTTATTTCCCTTTGTTTTAGACATGTTTAAACGTCGCTTATGATAGTATTTAATCTAGTCATTAATAAAGAAAACATTAGTAAAATCGAGTTATTTCCCTTTGTTTTAGACATGTTTAATTGTCGCTTATGATGGTATTTCATCTAGTCATTAATGAAGAAAACATTAGTAAAATCAAGTTATTTCCCTTTGTTTTAGACATATTAAAACTTCGCTTATGATAGTATTTTATCTAGTCATTAATTAAGAAAACATTAGTAAAATCGAGTTATTTCCCTTTGTTTTAGACATGTTTAAATGTCGCTTATGATAAGATTTTATCTTGTCATTAATAAAGAAAACATTAGTAAAATCGAGTTATTTCCCTTTCTTTTAGACATATTTAAACGTCGCTTATGATAGTATTTGATCTAGTAATTAATAAAGAAAACATTAGTAAAATCGAGTTATTTCCCTTTGTTTTAGACATGTTTAAACGTCGCTTATGATAGTATTTTATCTAGTAATTAATAAAGAAAACATCAGTAAAATCGAGTTATTTCCCTTTGTTTTAGACATGTTTAAACGTCGCTTATGATAGTATTTTATCTAGTAATTAATAAAGAAAATATTAGTAAAATCGAGTTATTTCCCTTTGTTTTAGACATGTTTAAATGTCGCTTATGATAAGATTTTATCTGGTCATAAATAAAGAAAACATTAGTAAAATCGAGTTATTTTCCTCTGTTTTAGACATGTTTAAACGTCGCTTACGATAGTATTTCATCTTGTCATTAATAAAGAAAACATTAGTAAAATCGAGTTATTTCCCTTTGTTTTAGACATGTTTAAACGTCGCTTATGATAGTATTTAATCTAGTCATTAATAAAGAAAACATTAGTAAAATCGAGTTATTTCCCTTTGTTTTAGACATGTTTAATTGTCGCTTATGATGGTATTTCATCTAGTCATTAATGAAGAAAACATTAGTAAAATCAAGTTATTTCCCTTTGTTTTAGACATATTAAAACTTCGCTTATGATAGTATTTTATCTAGTCATTAATTAAGAAAACATTAGTAAAATCGAGTTATTTCCCTTTGTTTTAGACATGTTTAAATGTCGCTTATGATAAGATTTTATCTTGTCATTAATAAAGAAAACATTAGTAAAATCGAGTTATTTCCCTTTCTTTTAGACATATTTAAACGTCGCTTATGATAGTATTTGATCTAGTAATTAATAAAGAAAACATTAGTAAAATCGAGTTATTTCCCTTTGTTTTAGACATGTTTAAACGTCGCTTATGATAGTATTTCAATGTAGTTATTAATAAAGAAAACATCAGTAAAATCGAGTTATTTCCCTTTGTTTTAGACATGTTTAAACGTCGCTTATGATAGTATTATATCTAGTAATTAATAAAGAAAACATCAGTAAAATCGAGTTATTTCCCTTAGTTTTAGACATGTTTAAACGTCGCTTATGATAGTATTATATCTAGTAATTAATAAAGAAAACATTAGTAAAATCGAGTTATTTCCCTTTGTTTTAGACATGTTTAAACGTCGCTTATGATAGTATTCAGCATAGTCTTTAATAAAGAAAACATTAGTAAAATCGAGTTTTTTCCCTTTGTTTTAGACATGTTTAAACGTCGCTTATGATAGTATTTGATCTAGTCATTAATAAAGAAAACATTAGTAAAATCTAGTTATTTTCCTTCGTTTCGGACATGTTTAAACGTCGCTTATGATAGTAATTGATCTAGTCATTAATAAAGAAAACATTAGTAAAATCGAGTTATTTCCCTTTGTTTTAGACATGTTTAAACGTCGCTTATTATAGTATTCCATCTAGTCATTAATAAAGAAAACATTAGTAAAATCAAGTTATTTTCCTTCGTTTTGGACATGTTTAAACGTCGCTTATGATAGTAATTTATCTAGTCATTAATAAAGAAAACATTAGTAAAATCGAGTTATTTTCCTTCGTTTTGGACATGTTTAAACGTCGCTTATGATAGTATTTGATCTAGTCATTAATAAAGAAAACATCAGTAAAATCTAGTTATTTTCCTTCGTTTTGGACATGTTTAAACGTCGCTTATGATAGTATTTCATCTAGTCATTAATAAAGAAAACATTAGTAAAATCGAGTTATTTCCCTTTGTTTTAGACATGTTTAAACGTCGCTTATGATAGTATTTCTATCTAGTCATTAATAAAAAAAACATCAGTAAAATCGAGTTATTTCCCTTTGTTTTAGACATGTTTAAACGTCGCTTATAATAGTATTATATCTAGTAATTAATAAAGAAAACATCAGTAAAATCGAGTTATTTCCCTTTGTTTTAGACATGTTTAAACGTCGCTTATGATAGTATTATATCTAGTAATTAATAAAGAAAACATTAGTAAAATCGAGTTATTTCCCTTTGTTTTACACATGTTTAAACGTCGCTTATGATAGTATTCAGCATAGTCCTTAATAAAAAAAACATTAGTAAAATCGAGTTATTTCCCTTTGTTTTAGACATGTTTAAACGTCGCTTATGATAGTATTTGATCTAGTCATAAATAAAGAAAACATTAGTAAAATCGAGTTATTTTCCTTCGTTTTGGACATGTTTAAACGTCGCTTATGATAGTAATTTATCTAGTCATTAATAAAGAAAACATTAGTAAAATCGAGTTATTTTCCTTTGTTTTAGACATGTTTAAACGTCGCTTATTATAGTATTCCATCTAGTCATTAATAAAGAAAACATTAGTAAAATCTAGTTATTTTCCTTCGTTTTTGACATGTTTAAACGTAGCTTATGATAGTAATTTATCTAGTCATTAATAAAGAAAACATTAGTAAAATCGAGTCATTTTCCTTCGTTTTAGACATGTTTAAACGTCGCTTATAATAGTATTTGATCTAGTCATTAATAAAGAAAACATCAGTAAAATCGAGTTATTTCCCTTTGTTTTAGACATGTTTAAACGTCGCTTATGATAGTATTTTATCTAGTCATTAATAAAGAAAACATTAGCAAAATCGAGTTATTTTCCTTCGTTTTGGACATGTTTAAACGTCGCTTATGATAGTATTTCATCTAGTCATTAATAAAGAAAACATTAGTAAAATCGAGTTATTTTCCTTCGTTTTGGACATGTTTAAACGTCGCTTATGATAGTATTTCATCTAGTCATTAAGATAGAAAACATTAGTAAAATCTAGTTATTTCCCTTTGTTTTAGACATATTAAAACTTCGCTTATGATAGTATTTCATCTAGTCATTAATAAAGAAAACATTAGTAAAATCGAGTTATTTTCCTTCGTTTTGGACATGTTTAAACGTCGCTTATGGTAGTATTATATCTAGTAATTAATAAAGAAAACATTAGTAAAATCGAGTTATTTCCCTTTGTTTTAGACATTTTTAAACGTTGCTTATGATAGTTTTTTATTTAGTAATTAATAAAGAAAACATTAGTAAAATCGAGTTATATCCCTTTGTTTTAGACATGTTTAAACGTCGCTTATGATAGTATTTCATCTAGTCATTAATAAAGAAAACATCAGTAAAATCGAGTTATTTCCCTTTGTTTTAGACATGTTTAATCGTCGCTTATGATAGTATTATATCTAGTAATTAATAAAGAAAACATCAGTAAAATCGAGTTATTTCCCTTTGTTTTAGACATGTTTAAACGTCGCTTATGATAGTATTATATCTAGTAATTAATAAAGAAAACATTAGTAAAATCGAGTTATTTCCCTTTGTTTTAGACATGTTTAAACGTCGCTTATGATAGTATTCAGCATAGTCCTTAATAAAAAAAACATTAGTAAAATCGAGTTATTTCCCTTTGTTATAGACATGTTTAAACGTCGCTTATGATAGTAATTTATCTAGTCATTAATAAAGAAAACATTAGTAAAATCGAGTTATTTTCCTTAGTTTTGGACATGTTTAAACGTCGCTTATGATAGTATTTTATCTAGTCATTAATAAAGAAAACATCAGTAAAATCTAGTTATTTTCCTTTGTTTTGGACATGTTTAAACGTCGTTTATGATAGTATTTTATCTAGTCATTAATAAAGAAAACATTAGTAAAATCTAGTTATTTTCCTTTGTTTTAGACATGTTTAAGCGTCGCTTATGATAGTATTTTATCTAGTCATTAATAAAGAAAACATTAGTAAAATCGAGTTATTTCCCTTTGTTTTAGACATGTTTAAACGTCGCTTATGATAGTATTCCATCTAGTCATTAATAAAGAAAACATCAGTAAAATCTAGTTATTTTCCTTCGTTTTGGACATGTTTAAACGTCGCTTATGATAGTATTTTATCTAGTCATTAATAAAGAAAACATTAGTAAAATCGAGTTATTTCCCTTTGTTTTAGACATATTAAAACTTAGCTTATGATAGTATTTTATCTAGTCATTAATAAAGAAAACATTAGTAAAATCGAGTTATTTCCCTTTGTTTTAGACATTTTTAAACGTTGCTTATGATAGTTTTTTATTTAGTAATTAATAAAGAAAACATTAGTAAAATCGAGTTATTTCCCTTTGTTTTAGACATGTTTAAATGTCGCTTATGATAAGATTTTATCTAGTCATAAATAAAGAAACCATTAGTAAAATCGAGTTATTTCCCTTTGTTTTAGACATGTTTAAACGTCGCTTATGATAGTATACCATATTGTCATTAATAAAAAACCCATTAGTAAAATCGAGTTATTTCCCTTTGTTTTAGAGATGTTTACACGTCGGTTATGATAGTATTCAATCTAGACATTAATAAATAATACATTAGTAAAATGGAGTTATTTCCCTTTGTTTTAGACATGTTTAAACGTCGCTTATGATAGTATTTTATCTAGTTATTAATTAAGAAAACATCAGTTTAATCGAGTTATTTACCTTTGTTTTTGACATGTTTAAACGTGGCTTATGATAGTATTTTATCGAGTAATTTATAAAGAAAACATAAAAAAATCGAGTTATTTCCTTTGTTTTTGACATGTTTAAACGTCGCTTACGGTAGTATTTAATCTAGTCATTAATAAAGAAAACATTCGTAAAATAAAGTCATTTCCCTTTGTTTAAGACATGGTTAAACGTCGCTTGTGATAGTATTTAATCTAGTCATTAATAAAGACAACATTAGTTAAATCGAGTTATTTCCCTTTGTTTTAGACATGTTTAAACGTCGCTTAAGATAGTAGTTCATCTAGTCATGAATAAAGAAAACATTAGTAAAATCGAGTTATTTCCCTTGGTTTTAGACATGTTTAAACGTCGCTTATGATAGTATTTTATCCAGTAATTAATAAAGAAAACATTAGTAAAATCGAGTTATTTCCCTTTGTTTTAGACATGTTTAAACTTCGCTTTAGATAGTATTTCATCTAGTCATTAATAAAGAAAACATTAGTAAAATGGAGTTATTTCCCTTTGTTTTAGACATGTTTAAACGTCGCTTATGATAGTATTTTAATCTAGTCATTAATAAAGAAAACATAGTTAAATCGGGTTATTTCCTTTTGTTTTAGACATGTTTAAACGTCGCTTATGATAGTATTTTATCTAGTTATTAATTAAGAAAACATCAGTAAAATCGAGTTATTTACCTTTGTTTTAGACATGTTTAAACGTGGCTTATGATAGTATTTTATCTAGTAATTTATAAAGAAAACATAAAAAAATCGAGTTATTTCCTTTGTTTTAGACATGTTTAAACGTCGCTTACGGTAGTATTTAATCTAGTCATTAATAAAGAAAACATTCGTAAAATAAAGTCATTTCCCTTTGTTTAAGACATGGTTAAACGTCGCTTGTGATAGTATTTAATCTAGTCATTAATAAAGAAAACATTAGTTAAATCGAGTTATTTCCCTTTGTTTTAAACATGTTTAAACGTCGCTTCGGATAGTATTTCATCTAGTCATGAATAAAGAAAACATTAGTAAAATCGAGTTATTTCCCTTTGTTTTAGACATGTTTAAACTTCGCTTATGATAGTATTTAATCTAGTCATTAATAAAGAAAACATTAGTAAAATCGAGATATTTCCCTTTGTTGTAGACATGTTAAAATGTCGCTTAGGGTAGTATTCCATCTAGACATACTTAAAGAAAACATTAGTAAAATTGAGTCATTTCCCTTTGTTTTAGACATGTTTAAACGTCGCTTATGATAGTATTTTATCTCGTTATTATTAAAGAAAACATCAGTAAAATGGAGTTATTTCCCTTTGTTTTAGACATGTTTAAACGTCGCTCATGATAGTACTTTATCTAGTCATTAATAAAGAAAACATTAGTAAAATCAAGTTATTTCCCTTTGTTTTAGACATGTTTAAACGTCGCTTATGATAGTATTTTATCTCGTTATTATTAAAGAAAACATCAGTAAAATCCAGTTATTTCCCTTTGTTTTAGACATGTTTAAATGTCGCTTACGATAGTATTTTATCTAGTCATTAATAAAGAAAACATTAGTAAAATCGAGTTATGTCCCTTTGTTTTAGACATGTTTAAACGTCGCTTATGATAGTATTTAACCTAGTCATTAATAAAGAAAACATTAGTAAAATCGAGTTATTTCCCTTTGTTTTAGACATGTTTAAACGTCGCTTAAGATAGTATTTAATCTAGTCATTAATAAAGAAAACATTAGTAAAATCGAGTTATTTCCCTTTGTTTTAGACATGTTTAAACGTCGCTCATGATAGTATTTTATCTAGTCATTAATAAAGAAAACATTAGTAAAATCGAGTTATTTCCCTTTGTTTTAGACATGTTTAAACGTCGCTTATGATAGTATTTAATCTAGTAATTAATAAAGAAAACATTAGTAAAATCGAGTTATTTCCCTTTGTTTTAGACATGTTTAAACGTCGCTCATGATAGTACTTTATCTAGTCATTAATAAAGAAAACATTAGTAAAATCGAGTTATTTCCCTTTGTTTTAGACATGTTTAAATGTCGCTTACGATAGTATTTCATCTAGTCATTAATAAAGAAAACATAAGTAAAATCGAGTTATTTCCCTTTGTTTTAGACATGTTTAAACGTCGCTTATGATAGTATTTATGCTAGTAATTAATCAAGAAAGCATTAGTAAAATCGAGTTATTTCCCTTTGTTTTAGACATGTTTAAACGTCGCTCATGATAGTATTTAATCTAGTAATTAATCAAGAAAGCATTAGTAAAATCGAGTTATGTCCCTTTGTTTAAGACATGTTTGAACGTCGCTTATGATAGTATTTAACCTAGTAATAAATCAAGAAAACATTAGTAAAATCGAGTTATTTCCCTTTGTTTTAGACATGTTTAAACGTCGCTTATGATAGCATTTTAATCTAGTCATTAATAAAGAAAACATAGTAAAATCGAGTTATTTCCCTTTGTTTTAGACATGTTTTAATGTCACTTACCATAGTATTTTATCTAGTCATTAATAAAGAAAACATTAGTAAAATCGAGTTATTTCCCTTTGTTTTAGACATGTTTTAACGTCGCTCATGAGAGTATTTAACCTAGTCATAAATCAAGAAAATATTAGTAAAACTGAGTTATTTCCCTTTGTTTTAGACATGTGTAAACGTCGCTTCTGATAGTATTTTAATCTAGTCATTAATAAAGAAAACATAGTAAAATCGAGTTATTTCCCTTTGTTTTAGACATGTTTAAACGTCGCTTATGATAGTATTTAATCTAGTCATTAATAAAGAAAACATCAGTAAAATCGAGTTATTTCCCTTTGTTTTAGACATGTTAAAACGTCGCTTATGATAGTATTTAATCTAGTCATAAATCAAGAAAACATTAGTAAAATCGAGTTATTTCCCTTTGTTTTAGATATGTTGAAATGTCGCTTACGATAGTATTTTATCTAGTCATTAATAAAGAAAACATCAGAAAAATCTAGTTATTTACCTTTGTTTTAGACATGTTTAAACGTCGATCATGATAGTATTTAACCTAGTCATAAATCAAGAAAACATTAGTATAATCGAGTTATTTCCCTTTGTTTTAGACATGTTTAAACGTCGCTTATGATAGTATTTAATCTAGTAATTAATCAAGAAAGCATTAGTAAAATCGAGTTATGTCCCTTTGTTTTAGACATGTTTAAACGTCGCTTATGATTGTATTTAACCTAGTCATTAATAAAGAAAACATTAGTAAAATCGAGTAATTTCCCTTTGTTTTAGACATGTTTAAACGTCGCTTATGATAGTATTTAGTCTAGTAATTAATAAAGAAAACATTAGTAAAATCGAGTAATTTCCCTTTGTTTTAGACATGTTTAAACGTCGCTTATGATAGTATTTAGTCTAGTAATTAATAAAGAAAACATTAGTAAAATCGAGTAATTTCCCTTTCTTTTAGACATGTTTAAACGTCGCTTATGATAGTATACCATATAGTCATTAATAAAAAAAAACATTAGTAAAATCGAGTTATTTCCCTTTGTTTTAGAGATGTTTACACGTCGGTTATGATAGTATTCAATCTAGACATTAATAAATAATACATTAGTAAAATGGAGTTATTTCCCTTTGTTTTAGACATGTTTAAACGTCGCTTATGATAGTATTTTATCTAGTTATTAATTAAGAAAACATCAGTAAAATCGAGTTATTTACCTTTGTTTTAGACATGTTTAAACGTGGCTTATAATAGTATTTTATCTAGTAATTCATAAAGAAAACATCAAAAAATCGAGTTATTTCCTTTGTTTTAGACATGTTTAAACGTCGCTTACGGTAGTATTTAATCTAGTCATTAATAAAGAAAACATTCGTAAAATAAAGTCATTTCCCTTTGTTTAAGACATGGTTAAACGTCGCTTGTGATAGTATTTAATCTAGTCATTAATAAAGAAAACATTAGTTAAATCGAGTTATTTCCCTTTGTTTTAAACATGTTTAAACGTCGCTTCGGATAGTATTTCATCTAGTCATGAATAAAGAAAACATTAGTAAAATCGAGTTATTTCCCTTTGTTTTAGACATGTTTAAACGTCACTTATGATAGTATGTCATCTAGTAATTAATAAAGAAAACATTAGTAAAATCGAGTTATTTCCCTTTGTTTTAGACATGTTTAAACTTCGCTTATGATAGTATTTAATCTAGTCATTAATAAAGAAAACATTAGTAAAATCGAGATATTTCCCTTTGTTTTAGACATGTTAAAATGTCGCTTATGATAGTATTTAATCTAGTCATTAATAAAGAAAACATCAGTAAAATCGAGTTATTTCCCTTTGTTTTAGACATGTTTAAACGTCGCTTATGATAGTATTTAATCTAGTCATAAATCAAGAAAACATTAGTAAAATCGAGTTATTTCCCTTTGTTTTAGATATGTTTAAATGTCGCTTACGATAGTATTTTATCTAGTCATTAATAAAGAAAACATCAGAAAAATCTAGTTATTTCCCTTTGTTTTAGACATGTTTAAAAGTCGATCATTATAGTATTTAACCTAGTAATAAATCAAGAAAACATTAGTATAATCGAGTTATTTCCCTTTGTTTTAGACATGTTTAAACGTCGCTTATGATAGTATTTAATCTAGTAATTAATCAAGAAAGCATTAGTAAAATCGAGTTATGTCCCTTTGTTTTAGACATGTTTAAACGTCGCTTATGATTGTTTTTAACCTAGTCATTACTAAAGAAAACATTAGTAAAATCGAGTAATTTCCCTTTGTTTTAGACATGTTTAAACGTCGCTTATGATAGTATTTAGTCTAGTAATTAATAAAGAAAACATTAGTAAAATCGAGTAATTTCCCTTTGTTTTAGACATGTTTAAACGTCGCTTATGATAGTATTTAGTCTAGTAATTAATAAAGAAAACATTAGTAAAATCGAGTAATTTCCCTTTGTTTTAGACATGTTTAAACGTCGCTTATGATAGTATACAATATAGTCATTAATAAAAAAAACATTAGTAAAATCGAGTTATT
Organism: Sepiola atlantica; assembly: GCA_963556195.1. Taxonomy (NCBI): domain Eukaryota; kingdom Metazoa; phylum Mollusca; class Cephalopoda; order Sepiida; family Sepiolidae; genus Sepiola; species Sepiola atlantica. The sequence goes on along the minus strand of OY744549.1, from coordinate 34,171,802 downwards.
TCCCTTTGTTTTAGAGATGTTTACACGTCGGTTATGATAGTATTCAATCTAGACATTAATAAATAATACATTAGTAAAATGGAGTTATTTCCCTTTGTTTTAGACATGTTTAAACGTCGCTTATGATAGTATTTTATCGAGTTATTAATTAAGAAAACATCAGTAAAATCGAGTTATTTACCTTTGTTTTAGACATGTTTAAACGTGGCTTATGATAGTATTTTTTCTAGTAATTTATAAAGAAAACATAAAAAAATAAAGTTATTTCCTTTGTTTTAGACATGTTTAAACGTCGCTTATGATAGTATTTTATCTAGTCATTAATAAATAAAACATTAGTTAAATCGAGTTATTTCCCTTTGGTTTAAACATGTTTAAACGTCGCTTCGGATAGTATTTAATCTAGTCATGAATAAAGAAAACATTAGTAAAATCGAGTTATTTCCCTTTGTTTTAGACATGTTTAAACGTCGCTTATGATAGTATTTCATCTAGTAATTAATAAAGAAAACATTAGTAAAATCGAGTTATTTCCCTTTGTTTTAGACATGTTTAAACTTCGCTTATGATAGTATTTAATCTAGTCATTAATAAAGATAACATTAGTAAAATCGAGATATTTCCCTTTGTTTTAGACATGTTAAAATGTCGCTTACGATAGTATTTTATGTAGTCATTAATAAAGAAAACATAAGTAAAATGGAGTTATTTCCCTTTGTTTTAGACATGTTTAAACGTGGCTTATGATAGTATTTTATCTAGTAATTTATAAAGAAAACATAAAAAAATCGAGTTATTTCCTTTGTTTTAGACATGTTTAAACGTCGCTTACGGTAGTATTTAATCTAGTCATTAATAAAGAAAACATTCGTAAAATAAAGTCATTTCCCTTTGTTTAAGACATGGTTAAACGTCGCTTGTGATAGTATTTAATCTAGTCATTAATAAATAAAACATTAGTTAAATCGAGTTATTTCCCTTTGTTTTAAACATGTTTAAACGTCGCTTAGGATAGTATTTCATCTAGTCATGAAAAAAGAAAACATTAGTTAAATCGAGTTATTTCCCTTTGTTTTAAACATGTTTAAACTTCGCTTATGATAGTATTTAATCTAGTCATTAATAAAGAAAACAATAGTAAAATCGAGTTATTTCCCTTTGTTTTAGACATGTTTAAATGTCGCTTACGATAGTATTTTATCTAGTCATTAATAAAGAAAACATTAGTAAAATAGAGTTATTTCCCTTTGTTTTAGACATGTTTAAACGTCGCTTATGATAGTATTTAATCTTGTCATTAATAAAGAAAACATTAGTAAAATCGATTTATTTCCCTTTGTTTTAGACATGTTTAAACGTCGCTTATGATAGTATTTCATCTAGTCATTAATAAAGAAAACATTAGTAAAATCGAGTTATTTCTTTTTGTTTTAGAGATGTTTAAATGTCGCTCATGATAGTATTTGATCTAGTAAATAATAAAGGAAACATTAGTAAAATCGAGTTATTCCCGTTTTTTTTAGACATGTTTAAACGTCGCTTATGATAGTATTTCATCTAGTCCTTAATACAAAAAACATTAGTAAAATCGAGTAATTTCCCTTTGTTTTAGACATGTTTAAACGTCGCTTAGGGTAGTATTCCATCTAGACATGCTTAAAGAAAACATTAGTAAAATCAAGTCATTTCCCTTTGTTTTAGACATGTTTAAACGTCGCTTATGATAGTATTTTATCAAGTTATTATTAAATAAACATCAGTAAAATGGAGTTATTTCCCTTTGTTTTAGACATGTTAAACACTCGCTTATGATAAAATTTTATCTAGTCCTTAATACAAAAAACATTAGTAAAATCGAGTAATTTCCCTTTGTTTAAGACATGTTTAAACGTCGCTTACGATAGTATTTTATCTAGTCATTAATAAAGAAAACATTAGTAAAATCGAGTTATTTCCCTTTGTTTAAGACATGTTTAAACGTCGCTCATGATAGTATTCCATCTAGTCATTAATGAAGAAAACATTAGTAAAATCGAGTTATTTACCTTCGTTTTAGACATGTTTAAACGTCGCTGATGATAGTATTTAATCTAGTACTTAATAAAGAAAACATTAGTAAAATCGAGTAATTTCCCTTTGTTTTAGACATGTTTAAACGTCGCTTATGATAGTATACCATATAGTAATTAATAAAAAAACATTAGTAAAATCAAGTTATTTCCCTTTGTTTTAGAGATGTTAACACGTCGCTTATGATAGTATTTAATCTAGTCATAAATCAAGAAAACATTAGTAAAATCGAGTTATTTCCCTTTGTTTTAGACATGTTTAAACGTCGCTTATGATAGTATTTAATCTAGTTATCAATTAAGAAAACATTAGTAAAATCGAGTTATTTCCCTTTGTTTTAGACATGTTTAAACGTCGCTTATGATAGTATTTTAATCTAGTCATTAATAAAGAAAACATAGTAAAATCGAGTTATTTTCCTTTGTTTTAGACATGTTTTAATGTCGCTTACGATGGTATTTTAACCTAGTCATTAATAAAGAAAACATAGTAAAATCGAGTTATTTCCCTTTGTTTTAGACATGTTTAAACGTCGCTTATGATAGTATTTAATCTAGTCATAAATCAAGAAAACATTAGTAAAATCGAGTTATTTCCCTTTGTTTTAGACATGTTTAAACGTCGCTTATGGTACTATTTTATCTAGTAATTAATAAAGAAAACATTAGTAAAATCGAGTTATTTCCCTTTGTTTTAGACATGTTTAAACGTCGCTTATGATACTATTTTATCTAGTAATTAATAAAGAAAACATTAGTAAAATCGAGTTATTTCCCTTTGTTTTAGACATGTTTAAACGTCGCTTCTGATAGTATTTTAATCTAGTCATTAATTAAGAAAACATAGTAAAATCGAGTTATTTCCCTTTGTTTCAGACATGTTTAAACGTCGCTTATGATAGTATTTAATCTAGTCATAAATCAAGAAAACATTAGTAAAATCGAGTTATTTCCCTTTGTTTTAGACATGTTTAAACGTCGCTTATGATAGTATTTAATCTAGTTATGAATTAAGAAAACATTAGTAAAATCGAGTTATTTCCCTTTGTTTTAGACATGTTTAAACGTCGCTTATGATAGTATTTTAATCTAGTCATTAATAAAGAAAACATAGTAAAATCGAGTTATTTTCCTTTGTTTTAGACATGTTTTAATGTCGCTTACGATGGTATTTTAACCTAGTCATTAATAAAGAAAACATAGTAAAATCGAGTTATTTCCCTTTGTTTTAGACATGTTTAAACGTCGCTTATGATAGTATTTAATCTAGTCATAAATCAAGAAAACATTAGTAAAATCGAGTTACTTCCCTTTGTTTTAGACATGTTTAAACGTCGCTTATGATAGTATTTAATCTAGTCATAAATTTAGAAAACATTAGTAAAATCGAGTTATTTCCCTTTGTTTTAGACATGTTTAAATGTCGCTTACGATGGTATTTTATCTAGTCTTTAATGAAGAAAACATTCGTAAAATCGAGTTATTTCCCTTTGTTTTAGACATGTTTAAACGTCGCTTATTTTAGTATTTAACCTAGTAATTAATAAAGAAAACATTAGTAAAATCGAGTTGTTTCCGTTTGTTTTAGACATGTTTAAACGTCGCTCATGATAGTATACCATATAGTAATTAATAAAAAAACATTAGTAAAATCAAGTTATTTCCCTTTGTTTTAGAGATGTTTACACGTCGCTTATGATAGTATTCCATCTAGTCATTAATGAAGAAAACATTAGTAAAATCGAGTTATTTACCTTCGTTTTAGACATGTTTAAACGTCGCTTATGATAGTATTTTATCTAGTTATTAATAAAGAAAACATCAGTAAAATCCAGTTATTTCCCTTTGTTTTAGACATGTTTAAACGTCGCTTACGATAATATTTAATCTAGTCATTAATAAAGAAAGCATTCGTAAAATCAATTCATTTCCCTTTGTTAAGACATGGTTAAACGTCGCTTGTGATAGTATTTCATCTAGTCATTAATAAAGAAAACATTAGTAAAATCGAGTTATTTCCCTTTGTTTTAGACATGTTTAAACGTCGCTTATGATAGTATTTAGTCTAGTAATTAATAAAGAAAACATTAGTAAAATCGAGTTGTTTCCCTTTGTTTTAGACATGTTTAAACGTCGCCTATGATAGTATACCATATGGTCATTAATAAAAAAACATTAGTAAAATCGAGTTATTTCCCTTTGTTTTAGAGATGTTTACACGTCGCTTATTATAGTATTCAATCTAAACATTAATAAATCTGACATTAGTAAAATCGAGTTATTTCCCTTTGTTTTAGACATGTTTAAACGTGGCTTATGATAGTATTTTATCTAGTAATTTATAAAGAAAACATAAAAAAATCGAGTTATTTCCTTTGTTTTAGACATGTGTAAACGTCGCTTACGGTAATATTTAATCTAGTCATTAATAAAGAAAACATTCGTAAAATAAAGTCATTTCCCTTTGTTTAAGACATGGTTAAACGTCGCTTGTGATAGTATTTAATCTAGTCATTAATAAAGAAAACATTAGTTAAATCGAGTTATTTCCCTTTGTTTTAAACATGTTTAAACGTCGCTTAGGATAGTATTTCATCTAGTCATTAATGAAGAAAACATTCGTAAAATCGAGTTATTTCCCTTTGTTTTAGACATGTTTAAACGTCGCTTATGATAGTATTTTATCTAGTAATTAATAAAGAAAACATTAGCATAATCGAGTTATTTCCCTTTGTTTTAGACATGTTAAAACGTCGCTCATGATAGTATTTAACTTAGTCATAAATCAAGAAAACATTAGTAAAATCGAGTTATTTCCCTTTGTTTTAGACATGTTTAAACGTCGCTTCTGATAGTATTTTAATCTAGTCATTAATTAAGAAAACATAGTAAAATCGAGTTATTTCCCTTTGTTTCAGACATGTTTAAACGTCGCTTATGATAGTATTTAATCTAGTCATAAATCAAGAAAACATTAGTAAAATCGAGTTATTTCCCTTTGTTTTAGACATGTTTAAACGTCGCTTATGATAGTATTTAATCTAGTCATAAATCAAGAAAACATTAGTAAAATCGAGTTATTTCCCTTTGTTTTAGACATGTTTAAACGTCGCTTATGATAGTATTTAATCTAGTCATAAATCAAGAAAACATTAGTAAAATCGAGTTATTTCCCTTTGTTTCAGACATGTTTAAACGTCGCTTATGATAGTATTTAATCTAGTCATAAATCAAGAAAACATTAGTAAAATCGAGTTATTTCCCTTTGTTTTAGACATGTTTAAACGTCGCTTATGATAGTATTTAATCTAGTTATGAATTAAGAAAACATTAGTAAAATCGAGTTATTTCCCTTTGTTTTAGACATGTTTAAACGTCGCTTATGATAGTATTTTAATCTAGTCATAAATAAAGAAAACATAGTAAAATCGAGTTATTTTCCTTTGTTTTAGACATGTTTTAATGTCGCTTACGATGGTATTTTAACCTAGTCATTAATAAAGAAAACATAGTAAAATCGAGTTATTTCCCTTTGTTTCAGACATGTTTAAACGTCGCTTATGATAGTATTTAATCTAGTCATAAATCAAGAAAACATTAGTAAAATCGAGTTATTTCCCTTTGTTTTAGACATGTTTAAACGTCGCTTATGATAGTATTTAATCTAGTCATAAATCAAGAAAACATTAGTAAAATCGAGTTATTTCCCTTTGTTTTAGACATGTTTAAACGTCGCTTATGATAGTATTTAATCTAGTCATAAATCAAGAAAACATTAGTAAAATCGAGTTATTTCCCTTTGTTTTAGACATGTTTAAATGTCGCTTACGATAGTATTTTAATCTAGTCATTGATAAAGAAAACATAGTAAAATCGAGTTATTTCCCTTTGTTTTAGACATGTTTAAACGTCGCTTATGATAGTATTTTATCTAGTCATTAATAAAGAAAACATAGTAAAATCGAGTTATTTCCCTATGTTTTAGACATGTTTTAATGTCGCTTACGATAGTATTTTATCTAGTCATTAATAAAGAAAACATTAGTAAAATCGAGTTATTTCCCTTTGTTTTAGACATGTTTAAACGTCGCTTACGATAGTATTTTAATCTAGTCATTGATAAAGAAAACATTAGTAAAATCGAGTTATTTCCCTTTGTTTTAGACATGTTTAAACGTCGCTTACGATAGTATTTTAATCTAGTCATTGATAAAGAAAACATAGTAAAATCGAGTTATTTCCCTTTGTTTTAGACATGTTTAAACGTCGCTTATGATAGTATTTTATCTAGTCATTAATAAAGAAAACATAGTAAAATCGAGTTATTTCCCTTTGTTTTAGACATGTTTTAATGTCGCTTACGATAGTATTTTATCTAGTCATTGATAAAGAAAACATAGTAAAATCGAGTTATTTGCCTTTGTTTTAGACATGTTTTAATGTCGCTTACGATAGTATTTTAATCTAGTCATTGATAAAGAAAACATAGTAAAATCGAGTTATTTCCCTTTGTTTTAGACATGTTTAAACGTCGCTTATGATAGTATTTTATCTAGTCATTAATAAAGAAAACATAGTAAAATCGAGTTATTTCCCTTTGTTTTAGACATGTTTAAACGTCGCTTACGATAGTATTTTAATCTAGTCATTGATAAAGAAAACATAGTAAAATCGAGTTATTTCCCTTTGTTTTAGACATGTTTAAACGTCGCTTATGATAGTATTTTATCTAGTCATTAATAAAGAAAACATAGTAAAATCGAGTTATTTCCCTTTGTTTTAGACATGTTTAAACGTCGCTTATGATAGTATTTTATCTAGTCATTAATAAAGAAAACATTAGTAAAATCGAGTTATTTCCCTTTGTTTTAGACATGTTTAAACGTCGCTTATGATAGTATTTAATCTAGTCATAAATCAAGAATACATTAGTAAAATCGAGTTATTTCCCTTTGTTTTAGACATGTTTAAACGTCGCTTATGATAGTATTTTAACCTAGTCATTAATAAAGAAAACATAGTAAAATCGAGTTATTTCCCTTTGTTTTAGAGATGTTTACACGTCGCTTATTATAGTATTCAATCTAAACATTAATAAATCAGACATTAGTAAAATGGAGTTATTTACCTTTGTTTTAGATATGTTTAAACGTCGCTTACCGTAATATTTAATCTAGTCATTAATAAAGAAAATATTAGTAAAATAGAGTTATTTCCCTTTGTTTTAGACATGTTTAAACGTCGCTTATGATATTAGTTTATCTAGGTATAAATCAAGAAAACATTAGTAAAATCGAGTTATTTCCCTTTGTTTTAGACATGTTTAAACGTCGCTTATGATAGTATTTTAATCTAGTCATTAATTAAGAAAACATAGTAAAATCGAGTTATTTCCCTTTGTTTTAGACATGTTTAAACGTCGCTTCTGATGGTATTTAATCTAGTCATGAATCAATAAAACATTAGTAAAATCGAGTTATTTCCCTTTGTTTTAGACATGTTTTAATGTCGCTTACGATAGTATTTTATCTAGTCATTAATAAAGAAAACCTTAGTAAAATCGAGTTATTTCCCTTTGTTTTAGACATGTTTAAACGTCGCTCATGATAGTATTTAACCTAGTCATAAATCAAGAAAACATTAGTAAAATCGAGTTATTTCCCTTTGTTTTAGACATGTTTAAACGTCGCTTATGATAGTATTTTATCTAGTCATTAATAAAGAAAACATCAGTAAAATCGAGTTATTTCTCTTTGTTTTAGACATGGTTAAATGTCGCTTGTGATAGTATTTAATCTAGTCATTAATAAAGAAAACATTAGTAAAATTGAGTTATTTCCCTTTGTTTTAGACATGTTTAAACGTCGCTTATTATAGTATTTAACCTAGTCATTAATAAAGAAAACATTAGTAAAATCGAGTTATTTCCGTTTGTTTTAGACATGTTTGAACGTCGCTCATGATAGTATTTAATCTAGTCATTAATAAAGAAAACATTAGTAAAATCGAGTTATTTCCCTTAATTTTAGACATGTTTAAACGTCGCTTATGATAGTATTTTATCAAGTAATTAATAAAGAAAACATTAGTAAAATCAAGTTATTTCCCTTTGTTTTAGACATGTTTAAAGGTCGCTTACGATAGTATTTTATCTAGTCATTAATAAAGAAAACATTAGTAAAATCGAGTTATGTCCCTTTGTTTTAGACATGTTTAAACGTCGCTTATGATAGTATTAAATCTAGTAATTAATCAAGAAAGCATTAGTAAAATCGAGTTATGTCCCTTTGTTTTAGACATGTTTAAACGTCGCTTATGATAGTATTAAACCTAGTCATTAATAAAGAAAACATTAGTAAAATCGAGTTATTTCCCTTTGTTTTAGACATGTTTAAACGTCGCTCATGATAGTATTTTATCTAGTAATTAATCAAGAAAGCATTAGTAAAATCGAGTTATGTCCCTTTGTTTTAGACATGTTTAAACGTCGCTTATGATAGTATTTTAATCTAGTCATTTATAAAGAAAACATAGTAAAATCGAGTTATTTCCCTTTGTTTTAGACATGTTTTAATGTCGCTTACGATAGTATTTTATCTAGTAAGAGATAAAGAAAACATTAGTAAAATCGAGTTATTTCCCTTTGTTTTAGACATGTTTAAACGTCGCTCATGATAGTATTTAACCTAGTCATAAATCAAGAAAACATTAGTAAAATCGAGTTATTTCCCTTTGTTTTAGACATGTTTAAACGTCGCTTATGATAGTATTTTAATCTAGTCATTAATAAAGAAAACATAGTAAAATCGAGTTATTTCCCTTTGTTTTAGACATGTTTAAACGTCGCTTATGATAGTATTTAATCTAGTCATAAATCAAGAAAACATTAGTAAAATCGAGTTATTTCCCTTTGTTTTAGACATGTTTAAACGTCGCTTATGATAGTATTTAATCTAGTCATAAATCAAGAAAACATTAGTAAAAATTTCCCTTTGTTTTAGACATGTTTAAATGTCGCTTACGATAGTATTTTAATCTAGTCATTAATAAAGAAAACATTAGTAAAATCGAGTTATTTCCCTTTGGTTTAGACATGTTTAAATGTCGCTTATGATAGTATTTTATCTAGTCATTAATAAAGAAAACATAGTAAAATCGAGTTATTTCCCTATGTTTTAGACATGTTTCAACGTCGCTTACGATAGTATTTAACCTAGTCATTAATAAAGAAAACATTAGTAAAATCGAGTTATTTCCCTTTGTTTTAGACATGTTTAAACGTTGCTCATGATAGCATTTTAATCTAGTCATTAATAAAGAAAACATAGTAAAATCGAGTTATTTCCCTTTGTTTTAGACATGTTTAAACGTCGCTTATGATAGTATTTTAATCTAGTCATTAATAAAGAAAACATAGTAAAATCGAGTTATTTCCCTTTGGTTTAGACATGTTTAAATGTCGCTTATGATAGTATTTTATCTTGTCATTAATAAAGAAAACATAGTAAAATCGAGTTATTTCCCTATGTTTTAGACATGTTTCAACGTCGCTTACGATAGTATTTAACCTAGTCATTAATAAAGAAAACATTAGTAAAATCGAGTTATTTCCCTTTGTTTTAGACATGTTTAAACGTTGCTCATGATAGCATTTTAATCTAGTCATTAATAAAGAAAACATAGTAAAATCGAGTTATTTCCCTTTGTTTTAGACATGTTTAAACGTCGCTTATGATAGTATTTTAATCTTGTCATTAATAAAGAAAACATAGTAAAATCGAGTTATTTCCCTTTGGTTTAGACATGTTTAAATGTCGCTTATGATAGTATTTTATCTTGTCATTAATAAAGAAAACATAGTAAAATCGAGTTATTTCCCTATGTTTTAGACATGTTTCAACGTCGCTTACGATAGTATTTAACCTAGTCATTAATAAAGAAAACATTAGTAAAATCGAGTTATTTCCCTTTGTTTTAGACATGTTTAAACGTTGCTCATGATAGCATTTTAATCTAGTCATTAATAAAGAAAACATAGTAAAATCGAGTTATTTCCCTTTGTTTTAGACATGTTTAAACGTCGCTTATGATAGTATTTCATCTAGTCATTAATAAAGAAAACATTAGTAAAATCGAGTTATATCCCATTTGTTTTAGACATGTTTAAACGTCGCTTATGATAGTATTTTAATCTAGTCATGGATAAAGAAAACATAGTAAAATCGAGTTATTTCCCTTTGTTTTAGACATGTTTTAATGTCGCTAACGATAGTATTTTATCTAGTAATTAATAAAGAAAACATTAGTAAAATCGAGTTATTTCCTTTTGTTTTAGACATGTTAAAACGTCGCTCATGATAGTATTTAACTTAGTCATAAATCAAGAAAACATTAGTAAAATCGAGTTATTTCCCTTTGTTTTAGACATGTTTAAACGTCGCTTATGATAGTATTTTAATCTAGTCATTAATTAAGAAAACATAGTAAAATCGAGTAATTTCCTTTGTTTTAGACATGTTTAAACGTCGCTTATGATAGTATTTCATCTAGTCATTAATAAAGAAAACATCAGTAAAACCGATCTATTTCCCTTGGTTTTAGACATGGTTAAATGTCGCTTGTGATAGTATTTAATCTAGTCATTAATAAAGAAAACATTAGTAAAATTGAGTTATTTCCCTTTGTTTTAGACATGTTTAAACGTCGCTTATTATAGTATTTAACCTAGTCATTAATAAAGAAAACATTAGTAAAATTGAGTTATTTCCCTTTGTTTTAGACATGTTTAAACGTCGCTTATTATAGTATTTAACCTAGTCATTAATAAAGAAAACATTAGTAAAATCGAGTTATTTCCGTTTGTTTTAGACATGTTTAAACGTCGCTCATGATAGTATTTAATCTAGTCATTAATAAAGAAAACATTAGTAAAATCGAGTTATTTCCCTTTGTTTTAGACATGTTTAAACGTCGCTCATGATAGTATTTAATCTAGTCATTAATAAAGAAAACATTAGTAAAATCGAGTAATTTACCTTTGTTTTAGACATGTTTAAACGTCGCTTATGAAAGTATTATATCTAGTAATTAATAGAGAAAACATTAGTAAAATCGAGTTATTTCCCTTTGTTTTAGACATGTTTAAACGTCGCTCATGATAGTATTTTATCTAGTAATTAATAAAGAAAACATCAGTAAAATCGATCTATTTCCCTTGGTTTTAGACATGTTTAAACGTCGCTCATGATAGTATTTAATCTAGTCATTAATAAAGAAAGCATTAGTAAAATCGAGTTATGTCCCTTTGTTTTAGACATGTTTAAACGTCGCTCATGATAGTATTTTATCTAGTTATTAATAAAGAAAACATTAGTAAAATCGAGTTATTTCCCTTTGTTTTAGACATGTTTAAACGTCACTTATGATAGTATTATATCTAGTCATTAATAAAGAAAACATTAGTAAAATCAAGTTATTTTCCTTTGTTTTAGACATGTTTAAAGGTCGCTTACGATAGTATTTTATCTAGTCATTAATAAAGAAAACATTAGTAAAATCGAGTTATGTCCCTTTGTTTTAGACATGTTTAAACGTCGCTTATGATAGTATTTAATCTAGTAATTCATCAAGAAAGCATTAGTAAAATCGAGTTATGTCCCTTTGTTTTAGACATGTTTAAACGTCGCTTATGATAGTATTTAATCTAGTCATAAATCAAGAAAACATTAGTAAAATCGAGTTATTTCCCTTGGTTTTAGACATGTTCAAACGTCGCTTATGATAGTATTAAACCTAGTCATTAATAAAGAAAACATTAGTAAAATCGAGTTATTTCCCTTTTTTTAGACATGTTTAAACGTCGCTCATGATAGTATTTTATCTAGTCATTAATAAAGAAAACATTAGTAAAATCGAGTAATTTCCCTTTTTTTAGACATGTTTAAATGTCGCTTACGATAGTATTTTATCTAGTCATTAATAAAGAAAACATTAGTAAAATCGAGTTATGTCCCTTTATTTTAGACATGTTTAAACGTCGCTAATGATAGTATTTAATCTAGTAATTAATCAAGAAAGCATTAGTAAAATCGAGTTATGTCCGTTTGTTTTAGACATGTTTAAACGTCGCTTATGAGAGTATTTAACCTAGTCATTAATAATAAAACATTAGTAAAATCGAGTTATTTGCCTTTGTTTTAGACATGTTTAAACGTCGCTTATGATAGTATTTAATCTAGTCATTAATCAAGAAAGCATTAGTAAAATCGAGTTATTTCCCTTTTTTTTTAGACAGGTTTAAACGTCGCTCATGATAGTATTTAACCTAGTCATAAATCAAGAAAACATTAGTAAAATCGAGTTATTTCCCTTTGTTTTAGACATGTTTAAACGTCGCTTATGATAGTATTTAACCTAGTCATAAATCAAGAAAACATTAGTATAATCGAGTTATTTCCCTTTGTTTTAGACATGCTAAACGTCGCTTATGATAGTATTTAATCTAGTAATTAATCAAGAAAGCATTTGTAAAATCACGTTATGTCCTTTTGTTTTAGACATGTTTAAACGTCGCTTATGATAGTATTTTACCTAGTCATTAATAAAGAAAACATTAGTAAAATCGAGTTGTTTCCCTTTGTTTTAGAAATGTTTAAACGTCGCTTATGATAGTATACCATATAGTCATTAATAAAAAAACATTTGTAAAATGGAGTTATTTCCCTTTGTTTTAGACATGTTTACACGTCGCTTATGATAGTATTTTATCTAGTTATTAATAAAGAAAACATCAGTAAAATCGAGTTATTTCTTTTTGTTTTAGACATGTTTAAACGTCGCTTATGATAGTATTTAATCTAGTAATTAATAAAGAAAACATTAGTAAAATCGAGTTATTTCCCTTTCTTTTAGACATGTTTAAACTTCGCTGATGATAGTATTTCATCTAGTCATTAATAAAGAAAACATTAGTAAAATGGAGTAATTTCCCTTTGTTTTAGACATGTTTAAACTTCGCTGATGATAGTATTTCATCTAGTCATTAATAAAGAAAACATTAGTTTAATCGAGTTATTTCCCTTTGTTTTAGACATGTTTAAACGCCGCTTATGATAGTATTTAATCTTGTCATTAATAAAGAAAACATTAGTAAAATCGAGATATTTCCCTTTGTTTTAGACATGTTTAAATGTCGCTTACGATAGTATTTTATCTAGTCATTAATAAAGAAAACATTAGTAAAATGGAGTTATTTCCCTTTGTTTTAGACATGTTTAAACGCCGCTTATGATAGTATTTAATCTTGTCATTAATAAAGAAAACATTAGTAAAATCGAGTTATTTCCCTTTATTTTAGACATGTTTAAACGTCGCTGTAGATAGTATTTCATCTAGTCATTAATAAAGAAAACATTAGTTTAATCGAGTTATTTCCCTTTGTTTTAGACATGTTTAAACGCCGCTTATGATAGTATTTAATCTTGTCATTAATAAAGAAAACATTAGTAAAATCGAGATATTTCCCTTTGTTTTAGACATGTTTAAATGTCGCTTACGATAGTATTTTATCTAGTCATTAATAAAGAAAACATTAGTAAAATCGAGTTATTTCCCTTTGTTTTAGACATGTTTAAACGCCGCTTATGATAGTATTTAATCTTGTCATTAATAAAGAAAACATTAGTAAAATCGAGTTATTTCCCTTTATTTTAGACATGTTTAAACGTCGCTGTAGATAGTATTTAATCTAGTCATTAATAAAGAAAACATTAGTAAAATCGAGTTATTTCCCTTTCTTTTAGACATGTTTAAACTTCGCTGATGATAGTATTTCATCTAGTCATTAATAAAGAAAACATTAGTAAAATCGAGTTATTTCCCTTTGTTTTAGACATGTTTAAACTTCGCTGATGATAGTATTTCATCTAGTCATTAATAAAGAAAACATTAGTTTAATCGAGTTATTTCCCTTTGTTTTAGACATGTTTAAACGCCGCTTATGATAGTATTTAATCTTGTCATTAATAAAGAAAACATTAGTAAAATCGAGATATTTCCCTTTGTTTTAGACATGTTTAAATGTCGCTTACGATAGTATTTTATCTAGTCATTAATAAAGAAAACATTAGTAAAATGGAGTTATTTCCCTTTGTTTTAGACATGTTTAAACGCCGCTTATGATAGTATTTAATCTTGTCATTAATAAAGAAAACATTAGTAAAATCGAGTTATTTCCCTTTATTTTAGACATGTTTAAACGTCGCTGTAGATAGTATTTAATCTAGTCATTAATAAAGAAAACATTAGTAAAATCGAGTTATTTCCCTTTCTTTTAGACATGTTTAAACTTCGCTGATGATAGTATTTCATCTAGTCATTAATAAAGAAAACATTAGTTTAATCGAGTTATTTCCCTTTGTTTTAGACATGTTTAAACGCCGCTTATGATAGTATTTAATCTTGTCATTAATAAAGAAAACATTAGTAAAATCGAGATATTTCCCTTTGTTTTAGACATGTTTAAATGTCGCTTACGATAGTATTTTATCTAGTCATTAATAAAGAAAACATTAGTAAAATGGAGTTATTTCCCTTTGTTTTAGACATGTTTAAACGCCGCTTATGATAGTATTTAATCTTGTCATTAATAAAAAAAACATTAGTAAAATCGAGTTATTTCCCTTTGTTTTAGACATGTTTAAACGTCGCTTACGATAGTATTTTATCTAGTTATTAATAAAGAAAACATTAGTAAAATCGAGTTATTTCCCTTTGTTTTAGACATGTTAAAACGTCGCTCATGATAGTATTTAACTTAGTCATAAATCAAGAAAACATTAGTAAAATCGAGTTATTTCTTTTTGTTTTAGACATGTTTAAACGTCGCTTATGATAGTATTTAATCTAGTCATAAATCAAGAAAACATTAGTAAAATCGAGTTATTTCCCTTTGTTTTAGACATGTTTAAACGTCGCTTATGATAGTATTTCATCTAGTCATTAATAAAGTAAACATTAGTACAATCGAGTTATTTCCCTTAGTTTTAGACATGTTTAAACGTCGCTTAGGATAGTATTTCATCTAGTCATGAATAAAGAAAACATTAGTAAAATCGAGTTATTTCCCTTAGTTTTAGACATGTTTAAACGTCGCTTATGATAGTATTTTATCTAGTCATTAATAAAGAAAACATTAGTAAAATCGAGTTATTTCCCTTTGTTTTAGACATGTTTAAACGTCGCTCATGATAGTATTTTACCTAATCATAAATCAAGAAAACATTAGTAAAATCGAGTTATTTCCTTTTGTTTTAGACATGTTTAAACGTCGCTTATGATAGTATTTAATCTAGTAATTAATCAAGAAAGCATTAGTAAAATCGAGTTATGTCCCATTGTTTTAGACATGTTTAAACGTCGCTTATGATAGTATTTAATCTAGTCATTATAAAAGAAAACATTAGTAAAATCGAGTTATTTCCCTTTGTTTTAGACATGTTTAAACGTCGCTTATGATAGTATTTAATCTAGTCATAAATCAAGAAAACATTAGTAAAATCGAGTTATTTCCCTTTGTTTTAGACATGTTTTAATGTCGCTTACGATAGTATTTTATCTAGTCATTAATAAAGAAAACATCAGTAAAATCGAGTTATTTCCCTTTGTTTTAGACATGTTTAAACGTCGCTCATGAAAGTAATTAACCTAGTCATAAATCAAGAAAACATTAGTAAAATCGAGTTATTTCCCTTTGTTTTAGACATGTTCAAACGTCGCTTAAGATAGTAGTTCATCTAGTCATGAATAAAGAAAACATTAGTAAAATCGAGTTATTTCCCTTGGTTTTAGACATGTTTAAACGTCGCTTATGATAGTATTTTATCCAGTAATTAATAAAGAAAACATTAGTAAAATCGAGTTATTTCCCTTTGTTTTAGACATGTTTAAACTTCGCTTTAGATAGTATTTCATCTAGTCATTAATAAAGAAAACATTAGTAAATTGGAGTTATTTCCCTTTGTTTTAGACATGTTTAAACGTCGCTTATGATAGTATTTTAATCTAGTCATTAATAAAGAAAACATAGTTAAATCGAGTTATTTCCTTTTGTTTTAGACATGTTTAAACGTCGCTTACGATAGTATTTCATCTAGTCATTAATCAATAAAACATTAGTAAAATCGAGTTATTTCCCTTTGTTTTAGACATGTTTAAATGTCGCTTACGATAGTATTTTATCTAGTCATTAATCAAGAAAGCATTAGTAAAATCGAGTTATTTCCCTTTGTTTTAGACATGTTTAAACGTCGCTTATGATAGTATTTAACCTAGTCATAAATCAAGAAAACATTAGTAAAATCGAGTAATTTCCCTTTGTTTTAGACATGTTTAAACGTCGCTTATGATAGTATTTTACCTAGTCATTAATAAAGAAAACATTAGTAAAATCGAGTTGTTTCCCTTTGTTTTAGACATGTTTAAACGTCGCTTATGATAGTATACCATATAGTCATTAATAAAAAAACATTAGTAAAATGGAGTTATTTCCCTTTGTTTTAGACATGTTTAAACGTCGCTTATGATAGTATTTTATCTAGTTATTAATAAAGAAAACATTAGTAAAATCGAGTTATTTCCCTTTGTTTTAGACATGTTTAAACGTCGCTTACGATAGTATTTTATCTAGTCATTAATAAAGAAAGAATTAGTAAAATTGAGTTATTTCCCTTTGTTTTAGACATGTTAAAACGTCGCTCATGATAGTATTTAACTTAGTGATAAATCAAGAAAACATTAGTCAAATCGAGTTATTTCCCTTTGTTTTAGACATGTTTAAACGTCGCTTATGATAGTATTTAATCTAGTCATTAATTAAGAAAACATTCGTAAAATAAAGTCATTTCCCTTTGTTTAAGACATGGTAAAACGTCGTTTGTGATAGTATTTAATCTTGTCATTAATAAAGAAAACATTAGTAAAATCGAGTTATTTCCCTTTGTTTTACACATGTTTAAACGTCGCTTATGATAGTATTTCATCTAGTCATGAATCAAGAAAACATTAGTAAAATCGAGTTATTTCCCTTGGTTTTAGACATGTTTAAACGTCGCTTATGATAGTATTTCATCCAGTAATTAATAAAGAAAACATTAGTAAAATCGAGTTATTTCCCTTTGTTTTAGACATGTTTAAACTTCGCTTTAGATAGTATTTAATCTAGTCATTAATAAAGAAAACATTAGTAAAATGGAGTTATTTCCCTTTGTTTTAGACATGTTTAAACGCCACTTATGATAGTATTTAATCTTGTCATTAATAAAGAAAACATTAGTAAAATCGAGATATTTCCCTTTGTTTTAGACATGTTTAAATGTCGCTTACGATAGTATTTTATCCAGTCATTAATAAAGAAAACATTAGTAAAATGGAGTTATTTCCCTTTGTTTTAGACATGTTTAAACGTCGCTTATGATAGTATTTAATCTTGTCATTAATAAAAAAAACATTAGTAAAATCGAGTTATTTCCCTTTGTTTTAGACATGTTTGAATGTCGCTTACGATAGTATTTAATCTAGTCATTAATAAAGAAAACATCAGTAAAATCGAGTTATTTCCCTTTGTTTTAGACATGTTTAAACGTCGCTTATGATAGTATTTTACCTAGTCATTAATAAAGAAAACATTAGTAAAATCGAGTTGTTTCCCTTTGTTTTAGACATGTTTAAACGTCGCTTATGATAGTATTTTATCTAGTTATTAATAAAGAAAACATCAGTAAAATCGAGTTATTTCTTTTTGTTTTAGACATGTTTTAACGTCGCTTATGATAGTATTTTAATCTAGTCATTAATTAAGAAAACATAGTAAAATCGAGTTATTTCCCTTTGTTTTAGACATGTTTAAACGTCGCTTATGATAGTATTTAATCTAGTCATTAATTAAGAAAACATTCGTAAAATAAAGTCATTTCCCTTTGTTTAAGACATGGTTAAACGTCATTTGTGATAGTATTTAATCTAGTCATTAATAAAGAAAACATTAGTTAAATCGAGTTGTTTCCCTTTGTTTTAGACATGTTTAAACGCCGCTTATGATAGTATTTAATCTTGTCATTAATAAAGAAAACATTAGTAAAATCGAGTTATTTCCCTTTGTTTTAGACATGTTAAAATGTCGCTTACGATAGTATTTTATCTAGTCATTAATAAAGAAAACATCAGTAAAATCGAGTTATTTCCCTTGGTTTTAGACATGTTAAAATGTCGCTTATGATAGTATTTCATCTAGTCATTAATAAAGAAAACATTAGTAAAATGGAGTTATTTCCCTTGGTTTTAGACATGTTAAAACGTCGCTCATGATAGTATTTAACTTAGTGATAAATCAAGAAAACATTAGTAAAATCGAGTTATTTCCCTTTGTTTTGGACATGTTAAAATGTCGCTTATGATAGTATTTCATCTAGTCATTAATAAAGAAAACATTAGTAAAATGGAGTTATTTCCCTTGGTTTTAGACATGTTAAAACGTCGCTCATGATAGTATTTAACTTAGTGATAAATCAAGAAAACATTAGTAAAATCGAGTTATTTCCCTTTGTTTTAGACATGTTTAAACGTCGCTTATGATAGTATTTAATCTTGTCATTAATAAAGAAAACATTAGTAAAATCGAGATATTTCCCTTTGTTTTAGACATGTTTAAATGTCGCTTACGATAGTATTTTATCTAGTCATTTATAAAGAAAACATTAGTAAAATGGAGTTATTTCCCTTTGTTTTAGACATGTTTAAACGCCGCTTATGATAGTATTTAATCTTGTCATTAATAAAAAAAACATTAGTAAAATCGAGTTATTTCCCTTTGTTTTAGACATGTTTAAACGTCGCTTACGATAGTATTTTATCTAGTCATTAATAAAGAAAACATTAGTAAAATCGAGTTATTTCCCTTTGTTTTAGACATGTTAAAACGTCGCTCATGATAGTATTTAACTTTGTCATAAATCAAGAAAACATTAGTAAAATCGAGTTATTTCTTTTTGTTTTAGACATGTTTAAACGTCGCTTATGATAGTATTTTAATCTAGTCATTAATTAAGAAAACATAGTAAAATCGAGTTATTTCCCTTTGTTTTAGACATGTTTAAACGTCGCTTATGATAGTATTTAATCTAGTCATTATCAAAGAAAACATTAGTAAAAACGAATTATTTTCCTTTGTTTTAGACATGTTTAAACGTCGCTTATGATAGTATTTAATCTAGTCATAAATCAAGAAAACATTAGTAAAATCTAGTTATTTCCCTTTGTTTTAGACATGTTTAAACGTCGCTTATGATAGTATTTCATCTAGTCATTAATCAAGAAAACATTAGTAAAATCGAGTTATTTCCCTTTTTTTTAGACATGTTTAAATGTCGCTCATGATAGTATTTGACCTAGTCATAAATCAAAAAAACATTAGTAAAATCGAGTTATTTCCCTTAGTTTTAGACATGTTTAAACGTCGCTTATGATAGTATTTTATCTAGTCATTAATAAAGAAAACATTAGTAAAATCGAGTTATTTCCCTTTGTTTTAGACATGTTTAAACGTCGCTCATGATAGTATTAAAACTAGCCATAAATCAAGAAAACATTTGTAAAATCGAGTTATTTCCCTTTGTTTTAGACATGTTTAAACGTCGCTTATGATAGTATTTAATCTAGTAATTAATCAAGAAAGCATTAGTAAAATCGAGTTATGTCCCTTTGTTTTAGACATGTTTAAACGTCGCTTATGATAGTATTTAACCTAGTCATAAATAAAGAAAACATTAGTAAAATCGATTAATTTCCCTTTGTTTTAGACATGTTTAAACGTCGCTTATGATAGTATTTAATCTAGTCATTATCAAAGAAAACATTAGTAAAATCGAGTTATTTCCCTTTGTTTTAGACATGTTTAAACGTCGCTTATGATAGTATTTAATCTAGTCATAAATCAAGAAAACATTAGTAAAATAAAGTTATTTCCCTTGGTTTTAGACATGTTTAAACGTCGCTTATGATAGTATTTAATCTAGTCATGAATCAAGAAAACATTAGTAAAATCGAGTTATTTCCCTTTGTTTTAGACATGTTTTAATGTCGCTTACGATAGTATTTTATCTAGTCATTAATAAAGAAAACATCAGTAAAATCGAGTTATTTCCCTTTGTTTTAGACATGTTTAAACGTCGCTCATGATAGTAATTAACCTAGTCATAAATCAAGAAAACATTAGTAAAATCGAGTTATTTCCCTTTGTTTTAGACATGTTTAAACGTCGCTTAAGATAGTAGTTCATGTAGTCATGAATAAAGAAAACATTAGTAAAATCGAGTTATTTCCCTTGGTTTTAGACATGTTTAAACGTCGCTTATGATAGTATTTCATCCAGTAATTAATAAAGAAAACATTAGTAAAATCGAGTTATTTCCCTTTGTTTTAGACATGTTTAAACTTCGCTTTAGATAGTATTTCATCTAGTCATTAATAAAGAAAACATTAGTAAAATCGAGATATTTTCCTTTGTTTTAGATATGTTTAAATGTCGCTAACGATAGTATTTTATCTAGTCATTAATAAAGAAAACATTAGTAAAATAGAGTTATTTCCCTATGTTTTCGACATGTTTAAACGTCGCTTACGATAGTATTTTATCTAGTCATTAATAAAGCAAACATTAGTAAAATCGAGTTATTTCCCTTTGTTTTAGACATGTTAAAACGTCGCTTATGATAGTATTAAATCTAGTCATTAATAAAGAAAACATTAGTAAAATCGAGATATTTTCCTTTGTTTTAGATATGTTTAAATGTCGCTAACGATAGTATTTTATCTAGTCATTAATAAAGAAAACATTAGTAAAATCGAGTTATTTCCCTTTGTTTTAGACATGTTAAAACGTCGCTTATGATAGTATTAAATCTAGTCATTAATAAAGAAAACATTAGTAAAATCGAGATATTTTCCTTTGTTTTAGACATGTTAAAACGTCGCTTACGATAGTATTTTATCTAGTCATTAATAAAGCAAACATTAGTAAAATCGAGTTATTTCCCTTTGTTTTAGACATGTTAAAACGTCGCTCATGATAGTATTTTACTTAGTCATAAATCAAGAAAACATTAGTAAAATCGAGTTATTTCTTTTTGTTTTAGACATGTTTAAACGTCGCTTATGATAGTATTTTAATCTACTCATTAATTCAGAAAACATAGTAAAATCGAGTTATTTCCCTTTGTTTTAGACATGTTTAAACGTCGCTTATGATAGTATTGAATCTAGACATAAATCAAGAAAACATTAGTAAAATCGAGTTATTTCCCTTGGTTTTAGACATGTTTAAACGTCGCTTATGATAGTATTTCATCTAGTCATGAATCAAGAAAACATTAGTAAAATCGAGTTATTTCCCTTTGTTTTAGACATGTTTTAATGTCGCTTACGATAGTATTTTATCTAGTCATTAATAAAGAAAACATTAGTAAAATCGAGTTATTTCCCTTTGTTTTAGACATGTTTAAACGTCGCTCATGATAGTATTAAAACTAGTCATAAATCAAGAAAACATTTGTAAAATCGAGTTATTTCCCTTTGTTTTAGACATGTTTAAACGTCGCTTATGATAGTATTTAATCTAGACATAAATCAAGAAAACATTAGTAAAATCGAGTTATTTCCCTTGGTTTTAGACATGTTTAAACGTCGCTCATGATAGTATTAAAACTAGTCATAAATCAAGAAAACATTTGTAAAATCGAGTTATTTCCCTTTGTTTTAGACATGTTTAAACGTCGCTTATGATAGTATTGAATCTAGACATAAATCAAGAAAACATTAGTAAAATCGAGTTATTTCCCTTGGTTTTAGACATGTTTAAACGTCGCTTATGATAGTATTTCATCTAGTCATTAATGAAGAAAACATTAGTAAAATCGAGTTATTTCCCTTTGTTTTAGACATGTTTTAATGTCGCTTACGATAGTATTTTATCTAGTCATTAATAAAGAAAACATTAGTAAAATCGAGTTATTTCCCTTTGTTTTAGACATGTTTAAACGTCGCTCATGATAGTATTAAAACTAGTCATAAATCAAGAAAACATTTGTAAAATCGAGTTATTTCCCTTTGTTTTAGACATGTTTAAACGTCGCTTATGATAGTATTTAATCTAGTAATTAATCAAGAAAGCATTAGTAAAATCGAGTTATGTCCCTTTGTTTTAGACATGTTTAAACGTCGCTTATGATAGTATTTAACCTAGTCATAAATAAAGAAAACATTAGTAAAATCGATTAATTTCCCTTTGTTTTAGACATGTTTAAACGTCGCTTATGATAGTATTTAATCTAGTCATTAATAAAGAAAACATTAGTAAAATCGAGTTATTTCCCTTTGTTTTAGACATGTTTAAACGCCGCTTATGATAGTATTTTATCTAGTCATTAATAAAGAAAACATTAGTAAAATCGAGTTATTTCCCTTTGTTTTAGACATGTTTAAACGTCGCTTACGATAGTATTTTATCTAGTCATTAATAAAGCAAACATTAGTAAAATCGAGTTATTTCCCTTTGTTTTAGACATGTTAAAACGTCGCTCATGATAGTATTTTACTTAGTCATAAATCAAGAAAACATTAGTAAAATCGAGTTATTTCTTTTTGTTTTAGACATGTTTAAACGTCGCTTATGATAGTATTTTAATCTACTAATTAATTCAGAAAACATAGTAAAATCGAGTTATTTCCCTTTGTTTTAGACATGTTTAAACGTCGCTTATGATAGTATTGAATCTAGACATAAATCAAGAAAACATTAGTAAAATCGAGTTATTTCCCTTGGTTTTAGACATGTTTAAACGTCGCTTATGATAGTATTTCATCTAGTCATGAATCAAGAAAACATTAGTAAAATCGAGTTATTTCCCTTTGTTTTAGACATGTTTTAATGTCGCTTACGATAGTATTTTATCTAGTCATTAATAAAGAAAACATTAGTAAAATCGAGTTATTTCCCTTTGTTTTAGACATGTTTAAACGTCGCTCATGATAGTATTAAAACTAGTCATAAATCAAGAAAACATTTGTAAAATCGAGTTATTTCCCTTTGTTTTAGACATGTTTAAACGTCGCTTATGATAGTATTTAATCTAGTAATTAATCAAGAAAGCATTAGTAAAATCGAGTTATGTCCCTTTGTTTTAGACATGTTTAAACGTCGCTTATGATAGTATTTAACCTAGTCATAAATAAAGAAAACATTAGTAAAATCGATTAATTTCCCTTTGTTTTAGACATGTTTAAACGTCGCTTATGATAGTATTTAATCTAGTCATTATCAAAGTAAACATTAGTAAAATCGAGTTATTTCCCTTTGTTTTAGACATGTTTAAACGTCGCTTATGATAGTATTTAATCTAGTCATAAATCAAGAAAACATTAGTAAAATAAAGTTATTTCCCTTGGTTTTAGACATGTTTAAACGTCGCTTATGATAGTATTTAATCTAGTCATGAATCAAGAAAACATTAGTAAAATCGAGTTATTTCCCTTTGTTTTAGACATGTTTAAACGTCGTTTATGATAGTATTTAATCTAGTCATGAATCAAGAAAACATTAGTAAAATCGAGTTATTTCCCTTTGTTTTAGACATGTTTAAACGTCGTTTATGATAGTATTTTATCTAGTCATGAATCAAGAAAACATTAGTAAAATCGAGTTATTTCCCTTTGTTTTAGACATGTTTTAATGTCGCTTACGATAGTATTTTATCTAGTCATTAATAAAGAAAACATCAGTAAAATCGAGTTATTTCCCTTTGTTTTAGACATGTTTAAACGTCGCTCATGATAGTAATTAACCTAGTCATAAATCAAGAAAACATTAGTAAAATCGAGTTATTTCCCTTTGTTTTAGACATGTTTAAACGTCGCTTAAGATAGTAGTTCATGTAGTCATGAATAAAGAAAACATTAGTAAAATCGAGTTATTTCCCTTGGTTTTAGACATGTTTAAACGTCGCTTATGATAGTATTTCATCCAGTAATTAATAAAGAAAACATTAGTAAAATCGAGTTATTTCCCTTTGTTTTAGACATGTTTAAACTTCGCTTTAGATAGTATTTCATCTAGTCATTAATAAAGAAAACATTAGTAAAATCGAGATATTTTCCTTTGTTTTAGATATGTTTAAATGTCGCTAACGATAGTATTTTATCTAGTCATTAATAAAGAAAACATTAGTAAAATAGAGTTATTTCCCTTTGTTTTCGACATGTTTAAACGTCGCTTACGATAGTATTTTATCTAGTCATTAATAAAGCAAACATTAGTAAAATCGAGTTATTTCCCTTTGTTTTAGACATGTTAAAACGTCGCTCATGATAGTATTTTACTTAGTCATAAATCAAGAAAACATTAGTAAAATCGAGTTATTTCTTTTTGTTTTAGACATGTTTAAACGTCGCTTATGATAGTATTTTAATCTACTCATTAATTCAGAAAACATAGTAAAATCGAGTTATTTCCCTTTGTTTTAGACATGTTTAAACGTCGCTTATGATAGTATTGAATCTAGACATAAATCAAGAAAACATTAGTAAAATCGAGTTATTTCCCTTGGTTTTAGACATGTTTAAACGTCGCTTATGATAGTATTTCATCTAGTCATGAATCAAGAAAACATTAGTAAAATCGAGTTATTTCCCTTTGTTTTAGACATGTTTTAATGTCGCTTACGATAGTATTTTATCTAGTCATTAATAAAGAAAACATTAGTAAAATCGAGTTATTTCCCTTTGTTTTAGACATGTTTAAACGTCGCTCATGATAGTATTAAAACTAGTCATAAATCAAGAAAACATTTGTAAAATCGAGTTATTTCCCTTTGTTTTAGACATGTTTAAACGTCGCTTATGATAGTATTTAATCTAGACATAAATCAAGAAAACATTAGTAAAATCGAGTTATTTCCCTTGGTTTTAGACATGTTTAAACGTCGCTCATGATAGTATTAAAACTAGTCATAAATCAAGAAAACATTTGTAAAATCGAGTTATTTCCCTTTGTTTTAGACATGTTTAAACGTCGCTTATGATAGTATTGAATCTAGACATAAATCAAGAAAACATTAGTAAAATCGAGTTATTTCCCTTGGTTTTAGACATGTTTAAACGTCGCTTATGATAGTATTTCATCTAGTCATGAATCAAGAAAACATTAGTAAAATCGAGTTATTTCCCTTTGTTTTAGACATGTTTTAATGTCGCTTACGATAGTATTTTATCTAGTCATTAATAAAGAAAACATTAGTAAAATCGAGTTATTTCCCTTTGTTTTAGACATGTTTAAACGTCGCTCATGATAGTATTAAAACTAGTCATAAATCAAGAAAACATTTGTAAAATCGAGTTATTTCCCTTTGTTTTAGACATGTTTAAACGTCGCTTATGATAGTATTTAATCTAGTAATTAATCAAGAAAGCATTAGTAAAATCGAGTTATGTCCCTTTGTTTTAGACATGTTTAAACGTCGCTTATGATAGTATTTAACCTAGTCATAAATAAAGAAAACATTAGTAAAATCGATTATGTTTTAGACATGTTTAAACGTCGCTTATGATAGTATTTAATCTAGTCATTAATAAAGAAAACATTAGTAAAATCGAGTTATTTCCCTTTGTTTTAGACATGTTTAAACGCCGCTTATGATAGTATTTTATCTAGTCATTAATAAAGAAAACATTAGTAAAATCGAGTTATTTCCCTTTGTTTTAGACATGTTTAAACGTCGCTTACGATAGTATTTTATCTAGTCATTAATAAAGCAAACATTAGTAAAATCGAGTTATTTCCCTTTGTTTTAGACATGTTAAAACGTCGCTCATGATAGTATTTTACTTAGTCATAAATCAAGAAAACATTAGTAAAATCGAGTTATTTCTTTTTGTTTTAGACATGTTTAAACGTCGCTTATGATAGTATTTTAATCTACTCATTAATTCAGAAAACATAGTAAAATCGAGTTATTTCCCTTTGTTTTAGACATGTTTAAACGTCGCTTATGATAGTATTGAATCTAGACATAAATCAAGAAAACATTAGTAAAATCGAGTTATTTCCCTTGGTTTTAGACATGTTTAAACGTCGCTTATGATAGTATTTCATCTAGTCATGAATCAAGAAAACATTAGTAAAATCGAGTTATTTCCCTTTGTTTTAGACATGTTTTAATGTCGCTTACGATAGTATTTTATCTAGTCATTAATAAAGAAAACATTAGTAAAATCGAGTTATTTCCCTTTGTTTTAGACATGTTTAAACGTCGCTCATGATAGTATTAAAACTAGTCATAAATCAAGAAAACATTTGTAAAATCGAGTTATTTCCCTTTGTTTTAGACATGTTTAAACGTCGCTTATGATAGTATTTAATCTAGTAATTAATCAAGAAAGCATTAGTAAAATCGAGTTATGTCCCTTTGTTTTAGACATGTTTAAACGTCGCTTATGATAGTATTTAACCTAGTCATAAATAAAGAAAGCATTAGTAAAATCGATTAATTTCCCTTTGTTTTAGACATGTTTAAACGTCGCTTATGATAGTATTTAATCTAGTCATTATCAAAGAAAACATTAGTAAAATCGAGTTATTTCCCTTTGTTTTAGACATGTTTAAACGTCGCTTAAGATAGTAGTTCATGTAGTCATGAATAAAGAAAACATTAGTAAAATCGAGTTATTTCCCTTGGTTTTAGACATGTTTAAACGTCGCTTATGATAGTATTTCATCCAGTAATTAATAATGAAAACATTAGTAAAATCGAGTTATTTCCCTTTGTTTTAGACATGTTTAAACTTCGCTTTAGATAGTATTTCATCTAGTCATTAATAAAGAAAACATTAGTAAAATGGAGTTATTTCCCTTTGTTTTAGACATGTTTAAACGCCGCTTATGATAGTATTTAATCTTGTCATTAATAAAGAAAACATTAGTAAAATCGAGTTATTTCCCTTTGTTTTAGACATGTTTAAACGTCGCTTACGATAGTATTTTATCTAGTCATTAATAAAGCAAACATTAGTAAAATCGAGTTATTTCCCTTTGTTTTAGACATGTTAAAACGTCGCTCATGATAGTATTTTACTTAGTCATAAATCAAGAAAACATTAGTAAAATCGAGTTATTTCTTTTTGTTTTAGACATGTTTAAACGTCGCTTACGATAGTATTTTAATCTACTCATTAATTCAGAAAACATAGTAAAATCGAGTTATTTCCCTTTGTTTTAGACATGTTTAAACGTCGCTTATGATAGTATTGAATCTAGACATAAATCAAGAAAACATTAGTAAAATCGAGTTATTTCCCTTGGTTTTAGACATGTTTAAACGTCGCTTATGATAGTATTCTATCTAGTCATGAATCAAGAAGACATTAGTAAAATCGAGTTATTTCCCTTTGTTTTAGACATGTTTTAATGTCGCTTACGATAGTATTTTATCTAGTCATTAATAAAGAAAACATTAGTAAAATCGAGTTATTTCCCTTTGTTTTAGACATGTTTAAACGCCGCTTACGATAGTATTTTATCTAGTCATTAATAAAGAAAATATCAGTAAAATCGAGTTATTTCCCTTTGTTTTAGACATGTTTAAACGTCGCTCATGATAGTAATTAACCTAGTCATAAATCAAGAAAACATTAGTAAAATCGAGTTATTTCCCTTTGTTTTAGACATGTTTAAACGTCGCTTATGGTAGTATTTAATCTAGTCATGAATAAAGAAAACATTAGTAAAATCGAGTTATTTCCCTTTGTTTTAGACATGTTTAAACGTCGCTTATGATAGTATTTCATCCAGTGATTAATAAAGAAAACATTAGTAAAATCGAGTAATTTCCCTTTGTTTTAGACATGTTTAAACGTCGCTTATGATAGTATTTCATCTAGTCATTAATAAAGAAAACATTAGTAAAATCGAGTAATTTCCCTTTGTTTTAGACATGTTTAAACGTCGCTTATGATAGTATTTCATCTAGTCATTAATAAAGAAAACATTAGTAAAATCGAGTTATTTCCCTTTGTTTTAGACATGTTTAAACGTCGCTTATGATAGTATTTCATCTAGTTATTAATAAAGAAAACATTAGTAAAATCGAGTTATTTCCCTTTGTTTTAGACATGTTTAAACGTCGCTTATGATAGTATTTCATCTAGTCATTAATAAAGAAAACATTAGTAAAATCGAGTTATTACCTTTGTTTTAGACATGTTTAAACGTCGCTTATGATAGTATTTCATCCAGTGATTAATAAAGAAAACATCAGTAAAATCGAGTTATTTCCCTTTGTTTTAGACATGTTTAAACGTCGCTTATGATAGTATTTCATCTAGTCATTAATAAAGAAAACATTAGTAAAATCGAGTTATTTCCCTTTGTTTTAGACATGTTTAAACGTCGCTTATGATAGTATTTCATCTAGTCATTGATAAAGAAAACATTAGTAAAATCGAGTTATTTCCCTTTGTTTTAGACATGTTTAAACGTCGCTCATGATAGTATTTAATCTAGTCATTAATAAAGAAAACATTAGTAAAATCGAGTTGTGTCCCTTTGTTTTAGACATGTTAAAACGTCGCTCATGATAGTATTTTATCTAGTCATTAATAAAGAAAACATTAGTAAAATCGAGTTATTTCCTTTTGTTTTAGACATGTTAAAACGTCGCTTATGATAGTATTTTAATCTAGTCATTAATAAAGAAAACATAGTAAAATCGAGTTATTTCCCTTTGTTTTAGACATGTTTAAACGTCGCTTATGATAGTATTTCATCTAGTCATTATAAAAGAAAACATTAGTAAAATCGAGTTATTTCCCTTTGTTTTAGACATGTTTCAACGTCGCTTATGATAGTATTTAGTCTAGTCATAAATCAAGAAAACATTAGTAAAATCGAGTAATTTCCCTTTGTTTTAGACATGTTACAACGTCGCTTATGATAGTATTTTAATCTAGTCATTAATAAAGAAAACATAGTAAAATCGAGTTATTTCCCTTTGTTTTAGACATGTTTAAACGTCGCTTATGATAGTATTTAATCTAGTCATAAATCAAGAAAACATTAGTAAAATCGAGTTATTTCCCTTTGTTTTAGACATGTTTAAACGTCGCTTATGATAGTATTTAATCTAGTCATAAATCAAGAAAACATTAGTAAAATCGAGTTATTTCCCTTTGTTTTAGACATGTTTAAACGTCGCTTATGATAGTATTTAATCTTGTACTTAATAAAGACAACATTAGTAAAATCGAGTTATTTCCCTTTGTTTTAGACATGTTTAAACGTCGCTTATGATAGTATTTCATCTAGTCATTAATAAAGAAAACATTAGTAAAATGGAGTTATTTCCCTTTGTTTTAGACATGTTTAAACGTCGCTTATGATAGTATTTAATCTAGTTATTAATCAAGAAAACATTAGTAAAATCGAGTTATGTCCCTTTGTTTTAGACATGTTTAAACGTCGCTTATGATAGTATTTAACCTAGTCATTAATAAAGAAAACATTAGTAAAATCGAGTAATTTCCCTTTGTTTTAGACATGTTTAAACGTTGCTTATGATAGTATTTAATCTAGTCATTATCAAAGAAAACATTAGTAAAAACGAGTTATTTTCATTTGTTTTATACATGTTTAAACGTCGCTTATGATAGTATTTAATCTAGTCATACATCAAGAAAACATTAGTAAAATCGAGTTATTTCCCTTTGTTTTAGACATGTTTAAACGTCGCTTATGATAGTATTTCATCTAGTCATTAATCAAGAAAACATTAGTAAAATCGAGTTATTTCCCTTTTTTTTAGACATGTTTAAACGTCGCTTATGATAGTATTTAATCTAGTCATGAATCAAGAAAACATTAGTAAAATCGAGTTATGTCCCTTTGTTTTAGACATGTTTTAACGTCGCTTATGATAGTATTTAACCTAGTCATAAATAAAGAAAACATTAGTAAAATCGAGTAATTTCCCATTGTTTTAGACATGTTAAAACGTCGCTTATGATAGTATTTAATCTAGTCATTATCAAAGAAAACATTAGTAAAATCGAGTTATTTCCCTTTGTTTTAGACATGTTTAAACGTCGCTTATGATAGTATTTAATCTAGTCATAAATCAAGAAAACATTAGTAAAATCGAGTTATTTCCCTTGGTTTTAGACATGTTTAAACGTCGCTTATGATAGTATTTAATCTAGTCATTAATCAAGAAAACATTAGTAAAATCGAGTTATTTCCCTTTGTTTTAGACATGTTTTAATGTCGCTTACGATAGTATTTTATCTAGTCATTAATAAAGAAAAAATCAGTAAAATCGAGTTATTTCCCTTTGTTTTAGACATGTTTAAACGTCGCTCATGATAGTAATTAACCTAGTCATACATCAAGAAAACATTAGTAAAATCGAGTGATTTCCCTTTGTTTTAGACATGTTTAAACGTCGCTTATGATAGTATTTCATCTAGTCATGAATAAAGAAAACATTAGTAAAATCGAGTTATTTCCCTTTGTTTTAGACATGTTTAAACGTCGCTTATGATAGTATTTAATCCAGTGATTAATAAAGAAAACATTAGTAAAATCGAGTTATTTCCCTTTGTTTTAGGCATGTTTAAACGTCGCTTATGATAGTATTTCATCTAGTCATTAATAAAGAAAACATTAGTAAAATCGAGTTATTTCCCTTTGTTTTAGACATGTTTAAACGTCGCTTATGATAGTATTTCATCTAGTCATTAATAAAGAAAACATTAGTAAAATCGAGTTATTTCCCTTTGTTTTAGACATGTTTAAACGTCGCTTATGATAGTATTTAATCTAGTCATTAATAAAGAAAACATTAGTAAAATCGAGTTGTGCCCCTTTGTTTTAGACATGTTTAAACGTCGCTCATGATAGTATTTTATCTAGTCATTAATAAAGAAAACATTAGTAAAATCGAGTTATTTCCTTTTGTTTTAGACATGTTTAAACGTCGCTTATGATAGTATTTTAATCTAGTCATTAATAAAGAAAACATAGTAAAATCGAGTTATTTCCCTTTGTTTTAGACATGTTTAAACGTCGCTTATGATAGTATTTCATCTAGTCATTAATAAAGAAAACATTAGTAAAATCGAGTTATTTCCCTTTGTTTTAGACATGTTTAAACGTCGCTTATGATAGTATTTAATCTAGTCATAAATCAAGAAAACATTAGTAAAATCGAGTTATTTCCCTTTGTTTTAGACATGTTACAACGTCGCTT
Organism: Sepiola atlantica; assembly: GCA_963556195.1. Lineage (NCBI taxonomy): Eukaryota > Metazoa > Mollusca > Cephalopoda > Sepiida > Sepiolidae > Sepiola > Sepiola atlantica. The sequence goes on along the minus strand of OY744549.1, from coordinate 34,140,391 downwards.
ATGATAGTATTTTAATCTAGTCATTAATAAAGAAAACATAGTAAAATCGAGTTATTTCCCTTTGTTTTAGACATGTTTAAACGTCGCTTATGATAGTATTTTATCTAGTCATTAATAAAGAAAACATTAGTAAAATAGAGTAATTTCCCTTTGTTTTAGACATGTTTAAACGTCGCTTATGATAGTATTTCATCTAGTCATTAATAAAGAAAACATTAGTAAAATCGAGTTATTTCCCTTTGTTTTAGACATGTTTAAACGTCGCTTATGATAGTATTTAATCTAGTCATTAATAAAGAAAACATTAGTAAAATCGAGTTGTGCCCCTTTGTTTTAGACATGTTTAAACGTCGCTCATGATAGTATTTTATCTAGTCATTAATAAAGAAAACATTAGTAAAATCGAGTTATTTCCTTTTGTTTTAGACATGTTTAAACGTCGCTTATGATAGTATTTTAATCTAGTCATTAATAAAGAAAACATAGTAAAATCGAGTTATTTCCCTTTGTTTTAGACATGTTTAAACGTCGCTTATGATAGTATTTCATCTAGTCATTAATAAAGAAAACATTAGTAAAATCGAGTTATTTCCCTTTGTTTTAGACATGTTTAAACGTCGCTTATGATAGTATTTAATCTAGTCATAAATCAAAAAACATTAGTAAAATCGAGTTATTTCCCTTTGTTTTAGACATGTTACAACGTCGCTTATGATAGTATTTTAATCTAGTCATTAATAAAGAAAACATAGTAAAATCGAGTTATTTCCCTTTGTTTTAGACATGTTTAAACGTCGCTTATGATAGTATTTAATCTAGTCATAAATAAAGAAAACATTAGTAAAATCGAGTTATTTCCCTTTGTTTCAGACATGTTTAAACGTCGCTTATGATAGTAGTTTATCTAGTCATAAATCAAGAAAACATTAGTAAAATCGAGTTATTTCCCTTTGTTTTAGACATGTTTTAACGTCGCTTATGATAGTATTTCATCTAGTCATTAATCAAGAAAGCATTAGTAAAATCGAGTTGTGTCCCTTTGTTTTAGATATGTTTAAACGTCGCTTATGATAGTATTTAACCTAGTCATTAATATAGAAAACATTAGTAAAATCGAGTTATTTCCCTTTGTTTTAGACATGTTTAAACGTCGCTTATGATAGTATTTAATCTTGTACTTAATAAAGACAACATTAGTAAAATCGAGTTATTTCCCTTTGTTTTAGACATGTTTAAACGTCGCTTATGATAGTATTTCATCTAGTCATTAATAAAGAAAACATTAGTAAAATCGAGTTATTTCCCTTTGTTTTAGACATGTTTAAACGTCGCTTATGATAGTATTTAATCTAGTTATTAATCAAGAAAACATTAGTAAAATCGAGTTATTTCCCTTTGTTTTAGACATGTTTAAACGTCGCTTATGATAGTATTTAATCTAGTCATTATCAAAGAAAACATTAGTAAAATCGAGTAATTTCCCTTTGTTTTAGACATGTTTAAACGTTGCTTATGATAGTATTTAATCTAGTCATTATCAAAGAAAACATTAGTAAAAACGAGTTATTTTCATTTGTTTTATACATGTTTAAACGTCGCTTATGATAGTATTTAATCTAGTCATACATCAAGAAAACATTAGTAAAATCGAGTTATTTCCTTTTGTTTTAGACATGTTTAAACGTCGCTTATGATAGTATTTCATCTAGTCATTAATCAAGAAAACATTAGTAAAATCTAGTTATTTCCCTTTTTTTTAGACATGTTTAAACGTCGCTTATGATAGTATTTAATCTAGTCATGAATCAAGAAAACATTAGTAAAATCGAGTTATGTCCCTTTGTTTTAGACATGTTTTAACGTCGCTTATGATAGTATTTAACCTAGTCATAAATAAAAAAAACATTAGTAAAATCGAGTAATTTCCCATTGTTTTAGACATGTTAAAACGTCGCTTATGATAGTATTTAATCTAGTCATTATCAAAGAAAACATTAGTAAAATCGAGTTATTTCCCTTTGTTTTAGACATGTTTAAACGTCGCTTATGATAGTATTTAATCTAGTCATAAATCAAGAAAACATTAGTAAAATCGAGTTATTTCCCTTGGTTTTAGACATGTTTAAACGTCGCTTATGATAGTATTTAATCTAGTCATTAATCAAGAAAACATTAGTAAAATCGAGTTATTTCCCTTTGTTTTAGACATGTTTTAATGTCGCTTACGATAGTATTTTATCTAGTCATTAATAAAGAAAACATCAGTAAAATCGAGTTATTTCCCTTTGTTTTAGACATGTTTAAACGTCGCTCATGATAGTAATTAACCTAGTCATACATCAAGAAAACATTAGTAAAATCGAGTGATTTCCCTTTGTTTTAGACATGTTTAAACGTCGCTTATGATAGTATTTCATCTAGTCATGAATAAAGAAAACATTAGTAAAATCGAGTTATTTCCCTTTGTTTTAGACATGTTTAAACGTCGCTTATGATAGTATTTCATCCAGTGATTAATAAAGAAAACATTAGTAAAATCGAGTTATTTCCCTTTGTTTTAGACATGTTTAAACGTCGCTTATGATAGTATTTCATCTAGTCATTAATAAAGAAAACATTAGTAAAATCGAGTAATTTCCCTTTGTTTTAGACATGTTTAAACGTCGCTTATGATAGTATTTCATCTAGTCATTAATAAAGAAAACATTAGTAAAATCGAGTTATTTCCCTTTGTTTTAGACATGTTTAAACGTCGCTTATGATAGTATTTAATCTAGTCATTAATAAAGAAAACATTAGTAAAATCGAGTTGTGCCCCTTTGTTTTAGACATGTTTAAACGTCGCTCATGATAGTATTTTATCTAGTCATTAATAAAGAAAACATTAGTAAAATCGAGTTATTTCCTTTTGTTTTAGCCATGTTTAAACGTCGCTTATGATAGTATTTTAATCTAGTCATAAATAAAGAAAACATAGTAAAATCGAGTTATTTCCCTTTGTTTTAGACATGTTTAAACGTCGCTTATGATAGTATTTCATCTAGTCATTAATAAAGAAAACATTAGTAAAATCGAGTTATTTCCCTTTGTTTTAGACATGTTTAAACGTCGCTTATGATAGTATTTAATCTAGTCATAAATCAAGAAAACATTAGTAAAATCGAGTTATTTCCCTTTGTTTTAGACATGTTACAACGTCGCTTATGATAGTATTTTAATCTAGTCATTAATAAAGAAAACATAGTAAAATCGAGTTATTTCCCTTTGTTTTAGACATGTTTAAACGTCGCTTATGATAGTATTTTATCTAGTCATTAATAAAGAAAACATTAGTAAAATCGAGTTATTTCCCTTTGTTTCAGACATGTTTAAACGTCGCTTATGATAGTAGTTTATCTAGTCATAAATCAAGAAAACATTAGTAAAATCGAGTTATTTCCCTTTGTTTTAGACATGTTTAAACGTCGCTTATGATAGTATTTAACCTAGTCATTAATCAAGAAAGCATTAGTAAAATCGAGTTGTGTCCCTTTGTTTTAGATATGTTTAAACGTCGCTTATGATAGTATTTAACCTAGTCATTAATATAGAAAACATTAGTAAAATCGAGTTATTTCCCTTTGTTTTAGACATGTTTGAACGTCGCTTATGATAGTATTTAACCTAGTCATTAATAAAGAAAACATTAGTAAAATCGAGTTATTTCCCTTTGTTTTAGACATGTTTAAACGTCGCTTATGATAGTATTTAATCTAGTCATTAATCAAGAAAGCATTAGTAAAATCGAGTTATTCCCCTTTTTTTAGACATGTTTAAACGTCGCTTATGATAGTATTTCATCTAGTCATTAATCAAGAAAGCATTAGTAAAATCGAGTTATGTCCCTTTGTTTTAGACATGTTTAAACGTCGCTTATGATAGTATTTAACCTAGTCATTAATAAAGAAAACATTAGTAAAATCAGGTTATTTCCCTTTGTTTTAGACATGTTTAAACGTCGCTTATGATAGTATTTAATCTAGTCATTATCAAAGAAAACATTTGTAAAATCGAGTTATTTCCCTTTGTTTTAGACATGTTTAAACGTCGCTAATGATAGTATTTAATCTAGTCATAAATCAAGAAAACATTAGTAAAATCGAGTTATTTCCCTTTGTTTTAGACATGTTTAAACGTCGCTTATGATAGTATTTAATCTAGTCATAAATCAAGAAAACATTAGTAAAATCGAGTTATTTCCCTTTGTTTTAGACATGTTTAAACGTCGCTTATGATAGTATTTAACCTAGTCATTAATAAAGAAAACATTAGTAAAATCGAGTTATTTCCCTTTGTTTTAGACATGTTTAAACGTCGCTTATGATAGTATAAAACCTAGTCATTAATAAAGAAAACATTAGTAAAATCGAGTAATTTCCCTTTGTTTTAGACATGTTTAAACGTCGCTTATGATAGTATTTCATCTAGTCATTAATCAAGAAAGCATTAGTAAAATCGAGTGATTTCCCTTTGTTTTAGACATGTTTAAACGTCGCTTATGATAGTATTTAACCTAGTCATTAATCAAGAAAGCATTAGATAAAATCGAGTTATGTCCCTTTGTTTTAGACATGTTTAAACGTCGCTTATGATATTAGTTTATCTAGTCATTAATAAAGAAAACATTAGTAAAATTCAATTATTTCCTTTTGTTTTAGACATGTTTAAACGTCGCTTATGATAGTATTTAATCTAGTCATAAATCAAGAAAACATTAGTAAAATCGAGTTATTTCCCTTTGTTTTAGACATGTTTAAACGTCGCTTATGATAGTATTTTTTCTAGTCATTAATAAAGAAAACATTAGTAAAATCGAGTGATTTCCCTTTTTTTAGACATGTTTAAACGTCGCTCATGATAGTATTTAACCTAGTCACAAATCAAGAAAACATTAGTAAAATCGAGTTATTTCCCTTTGTTTTAGACATGTTTAAACGTCGCTTTGGATAGTAGTTAATCTAGTCATTATCAAAGAAAACATTAGTAAAATCGAGTTATTTCCCTTTGTTTTAGACATGTTTAAACGTCGCTTATGATAGTATTTCATCTAGTCATGAATAAAGAAAACATTAGTAAAATCGAGTTATTTCCCTTTGTTTTAGACATGTTTAAACGTCGCTTATGATAGTATTTCATCCAGTGATTAATAAAGAAAACATTAGTAAAATCGAGTTATTTCCCTTTGTTTTAGACATGTTTAAACGTCGCTTATGATAGTATTTCATCTAGTCATTAATAAAGAAAACATTAGTAAAATCGAGTTATTTCCCTTTGTTTTAGACATGTTTAAACGTCGCTTATGATAGTATTTAATCTAGTCATTAATAAAGAAAACATTAGTAAAATCGAGTTGTGCCCCTTTGTTTTAGACATGTTTAAACGTCGCTCATGATAGTATTTTATCTAGTCATTAATAAAGAAAACATTAGTAAAATCGAGTTATTTCCTTTTGTTTTAGCCATGTTTAAACGTCGCTTATGATAGTATTTTAATCTAGTCATAAATAAAGAAAACATAGTAAAATCGAGTTATTTCCCTTTGTTTTAGACATGTTTAAACGTCGCTTATGATAGTATTTCATCTAGTCATTAATAAAGAAAACATTAGTAAAATCGAGTTATTTCCCTTTGTTTTAGACATGTTTAAACGTCGCTTATGATAGTATTTAATCTAGTCATAAATCAAGAAAACATTAGTAAAATCGAGTTATTTCCCTTTGTTTTAGACATGTTACAACGTCGCTTATGATAGTATTTTAATCTAGTCATTAATAAAGAAAACATAGTAAAATCGAGTTATTTCCCTTTGTTTTAGACATGTTTAAACGTCGCTTATGATAGTATTTTATCTAGTCATTAATAAAGAAAACATTAGTAAAATCGAGTTATTTCCCTTTGTTTCAGACATGTTTAAACGTCGCTTATGATAGTAGTTTATCTAGTCATAAATCAAGAAAACATTAGTAAAATCGAGTTATTTCCCTTTGTTTTAGACATGTTTAAACGTCGCTTATGATAGTATTTCATCTAGTCATTAATCAAGAAAGCATTAGTAAAATCGAGTTGTGTCCCTTTGTTTTAGATATGTTTAAACGTCGCTTATGATAGTATTTAACCTAGTCATTAATATAGAAAACATTAGTAAAATCGAGTTATTTCCCTTTGTTTTAGACATGTTTAAACGTCGCTTATGATAGTATTTCATCTAGTCATTAATCAAGAAAGCATTAGTAAAATCGAGTTATTCCCTTTTTTTTAGACATGTTTAAACGTCGCTTATGATAGTATTTCATCTAGTCATTAATCAAGAAAGCATTAGTAAAATCGAGTTATGTCCCTTTGTTTTAGACATGTTTAAACGTCGCTTATGATAGTATTTAACCTAGTCATTAATAAAGAAAACATTAGTAAAATCAGGTTATTTCCCTTTGTTTTAGACATGTTTAAACGTCGCTTATGATAGTATTTAATCTAGTCATTATCAAAGAAAACATTTGTAAAATCGAGTTATTTCCCTTTGTTTTAGACATGTTTAAACGTCGCTAATGATAGTATTTAATCTAGTCATAAATCAAGAAAACATTAGTAAAATCGAGTTATTTCCCTTTGTTTAAGACATGTTTAAACGTCGCTTATGATAGTATTTAATCTAGTCATAAATCAAGAAAACATTAGTAAAATCGAGTTATTTCCCTTTGTTTTAGACATGTTTAAACGTCGCTTATGATAGTATTTAACCTAGTCATTAATCAAGAAAACATTAGTAAAATCGAGTTATTTCCCTTTGTTTTAGACATGTTTAAACGTCGCTTATGATAGTATAAAACCTAGTCATTAATAAAGAAAACATTAGTAAAATCGAGTAATTTCCCTTTGTTTTAGACATGTTTAAACGTCGCTTATGATAGTATTTCATCTAGTCATTAATCAAGAAAGCATTAGTAAAATCGAGTGATTTCCCTTTGTTTTAGACATGTTTAAACGTCGCTTATGATAGTATTTAACCTAGTCATTAATCAAGAAAGCATTAGATAAAATCGAGTTATGTCCCTTTGTTTTAGACATGTTTAAACGTCGCTTATGATATTAGTTTATCTAGTCATTAATAAAGAAAACATTAGTAAAATTCAATTATTTCCTTTTGTTTTAGACATGTTTAAACGTCGCTTATGATAGTATTTAATCTAGTCATAAATCAAGAAAACATTAGTAAAATCGAGTTATTTCCCTTTGTTTTAGACATGTTTAAACGTCGCTTATGATAGTATTTTTTCTAGTCATTAATAAAGAAAACATTAGTAAAATCGAGTGATTTCCCTTTTTTTAGACATGTTTAAACGTCGCTCATGATAGTATTTAACCTAGTCACAAATCAAGAAAACATTAGTAAAATCGAGTTATTTCCCTTTGTTTTAGACATGTTTAAACGTCGCTTTGGATAGTAGTTAATCTAGTCATTATCAAAGAAAACATTAGTAAAATCGAGTTATTTCCCTTTGTTTTAGACATGTTTAAACGTCGCTTATGATAGTATTTTATCTAGTCATTAATAAAGAAAACTTTAGTAAAATCGAGTTATTTCCCTTTGTTTTAGACATGTTTAAACGTCGCTCATGATAGTATTTAACCTAGTCATAAATCAAGAAAACATTAGTAAAATCGAGTGATTTCTCTTTGTTTTAGACATGTTTAAACGTCGCTTATGATAGTATTTCATCTAGTCATTAATCAAGAAAGCATTAGTAAAATCGAGTTATGTCCCATTTGTTTTAGACATGTTTAAACGTCGCTTGTGATAGTATTTAATCTAGTCATTATCAAAGAAAACATTAGTAAAATCGAGTTATTTCCCTTTGTTTTAGACATGTTTAAACGTCGCTTATGATAGTATTTAATCTAGTCATAAATCAAGAAAACATTAGTAAAATCTAGTTATTTCCCTTTGTTTTAGACATGTTTAAACGTCGCTTATGATAGTATTTAATCTAGTCATAAATCAAGAAAACATTAGTAAAATCGAGTTATTTCCCTTTGTTTTAAACGTCGCTTATGATAGTATTTTTTCTAGTCATTAATAAAGAAAACATTAGTAAAATCGAGTTATTTCCCTTTGTTTTAGACATGTTTAAACGTCGCTCATGATAGTATTTAACCTAGTCATAAATCAAGAAAACATTAGTAAAATCGAGTGATTTCCCTTTGTTTTAGACATGTTTAAACGTCGCTTATGATAGTATTTCATCTAGTCATTAATCAAGAAAGCATTAGTAAAATCGAGTTATGTCCCATTTGTTTTAGACATGTTTAAACGTCGCTTATGATAGTATTTAACCTAGTCATTAATAAAGAAAACATTAGTAAAATCGAGTAATTTCCCTTTTGTTTTAGACATGTTTTAACGTCGCTTATGATAGTATTTAATCTAGTCATTATCAAAGAAAACATTAGTAAAATCGAGTTATTTCTCTTTGTTTTAGATATGTTTAAATGTCGCTTACGATAGTATTTTATCTAGTAATCAATAAAGAAAACATTAGTAAAATCGAGTAATTTCCCTTTGTTTTAGACATGTTTTAACGTCGCTTATGATAGTATTTAATCTAGTCATTATCAAAGAAAACATTAGTAAAATCGAGTTATTTCCCTTTGTTTTAGATATGTTTAAATGTCGCTTACGATAGTATTTTATCTAGTCATTAATAAAGAAAACATTAGTAAAATCGAGTTATTTCCCTTTGTTTTAGACATGTTTAAACGTCGCTCATGATAGTATTTAACCTAGTCATAAATATGGAAAACATTAGTAAAATTGACTGATTTCCCTTTGTTTTAGACATGTTTAAACGTCGCTTATGATAGTATTTCATCTAGTCATTAATAAAGAAAACATTAGTAAAATCGAGTTATATCCCATTTGTTTTAGACATGTTTAAACGTCGCTTATGATAGTATTTAACCTAGTCATTAATAAAGAAAACATTAGTAAAATCGAGTTATTTCCCTTTGTTTTAGACATGTTTAAACGTCGCTTACGATAGTATTTTATCTAGTCATTAATAAAGAAAGTATTAGTAAAATCGAGTTATTTCCCTTTGTTTTAGACATGTTTAAACGTCGCTTATGATAGTATTTCATCTAGTCATTAATCAAGAAAGCATTAGTAAAATCGAGTTATGTCCCTTTGTTTTAGACATGTTTAAACGTCGCTTATGATAGTATTTCATCTAGTCATTAATCAAGAAAGCATTAGTAAAATCGAGTTATGTCCCTTTGTTTTAGACATATTTATACGTCGCCTATGATAGTATTTAACCTAGTCATTAATCAAGAAAGCATTAGTAAAATCGAGTTATTCCCCTTTATTTTAGACATGTTTAAACGTCGCTTGTGATAGTATTTAATCTAGTAATTAATAAAGAAAACATTAGTAAAATCGAGTCATTTCCCTTGGTTTTAGACATGTTTAACCGTCGCTTATGATAGTATTTTATGTAGTCATTAATTACGAAAACATTAGTAAAATCTAGTTATTTCCCTTTGTTTTAGACATGTTTAAACGTCGCTTATGATAGTATTTAATCTAGTCATAAATCAAGAAAACATTAGTAAAATCGAGTTATTTCCCTTTGTTTTAGACATGTTTAAACGTCGCTCATGATAGTATTTAACCTAGTTATAAATCAAGAAAACATTAGTAAAATCGAGTGATTTCCCTTTGTTTTAGACATGTTTAAACGTCGCTTATGATAGTATTTCATCTAGTCATTAATCAAGAAAGCATTAGTAAAATCGAGTTATGTCCCATTTGTTTTAGACATGTTTAAACGTCGCTTATGATAGTATTTAACCTAGTCATTAATAAAGAAAACATTAGTAAAATCGAGTAATTTCCCTTTTGTTTTAGACATGTTTTAACGTCGCTTATGATAGTATTTAATCTAGTCATTATCAAAGAAAACATTAGTAAAATCGAGTTATTTCCCTTTGTTTTAGATATGTTTAAATGTCGCTTACGATAGTATTTTATCTAGTCATTAATAAAGAAAACATTAGTAAAATCGAGTTATTTCCCTTTGTTTTAGACATGTTTAAACGTCGCTCATGATAGTATTTAACCTAGTCATAAATATGGAAAACATTAGTAAAATTGACTGATTTCCCTTTGTTTTAGACATGTTTAAACGTCGCTTATGATAGTATTTCATCTAGTCATTAATAAAGAAAACATTAGTAAAATCGAGTTATATCCCATTTGTTTTAGACATGTTTAAACGTCGCTTATGATAGTATTTAACCTAGTCATTAATAAAGAAAACATTAGTAAAATCGAGTTATTTCTCTTTGTTTTAGACATGTTTAAACGTCGCTTATGATAGTATTTTATCTAGTCATTAATAAAGAAAGTATTAGTAAAATCGAGTTATTTCCCTTTGTTTTAGACATGTTTAAACGTCGCTTATGATAGTATTTCATCTAGTCATTAATCAAGAAAGCATTAGTAAAATCGAGTTATGTCCCTTTGTTTTAGACATGTTTAAACGTCGCTTATGATAGTATTTCATCTAGTCATTAATCAAGAAAGCATTAGTAAAATCGAGTTATGTCCCTTTGTTTTAGACATATTTATACGTCGCCTATGATAGTATTTAACCTAGTCATTAATCAAGAAAGCATTAGTAAAATCGAGTTATTCCCCTTTATTTTAGACATGTTTAAACGTCGCTTGTGATAGTATTTAATCTAGTAATTAATAAAGAAAACATTAGTAAAATCGAGTCATTTCCCTTGGTTTTAGACATGTTTAACCGTCGCTTATGATAGTATTTTATGTAGTCATTAATTACGAAAACATTAGTAAAATCGAATTATTTCCTTTTGTTTTAGACATGTTTAAACGTCGCTTATGATAGTATTTAATCTAGTCATAAATTAAGAAAACATTAGTAAAATCGAGTTATTTCCCTTTGTTTTAGACATGTTTAAACGTCGCTTATGATAGTATTTAATCTAGTCATTAATAAAGAAAACATTAGTAAAATCGAGTTATTTCCCTTTTTTTAGACATGTTTAAACGTCGCTCATGATAGTATTTAACCTAGTCACAAATCAAGAAAACATTAGTAAAATCGAGTTATTTCCCTTTGTTTTAGACATGTTTAAACGTCGCTTATGATAGTATTTAATCTAGTCATTATCAAAGAAAACATTAGTAAAATCGAGTTATTTCCCTTTGTTTTAGACATGTTTAAACGTCGCTTATGATAGTATTTCATCTAGTCATTAATCAAGAAAGCATTAGTAAAATCGAGTTGTATCCCATTTGTTTTAGACATGTTTAAACGTCGCTAATGATAGTATTTAATCTTGTACTTAATAAAGACAACATTAGTAAAATCGAGTTATTTACCTTTGTTTTAGACATGTTTAAACGTCGCTTATGATAATAGTTTATCTAGTCATTAATAAAGAAAACATTAGTAAAATCGAATTATTTCCTTTTGTTTTAGACATGTTTAAACGTCGCTTATGATAGTATTTAATCTAGTCATAAATCAAGAAAACATTAGTAAAATCTAGTTATTTCCCTTTGTTTTAGACATGTTTAAACGTCGCTTATGATAGTATTTAATCTAGTCATAAATCAAGAAAACATTAGTAAAATCGAGTTATTTCCCTTTGTTTTAGACATGTTTAAACGTCGCTTATGATAGTATTTTTTCTAGTCATTAATAAAGAAAACATTAGTAAAATCGAGTTATTTCCCTTTGTTTTAGACATGTTTAAACGTCGCTTATGATAGTATTTTTTCTAGTCATTAATCAAGAAAGCATTAGTAAAATCGAGTTATGTCCCATTTGTTTTAGACATGTTTAAACGTCGCTTATGATAGTATTTAACCTAGTGATAATAAAGAAAACATTAGTAAAATCGAGTTATTTCCCTTTGTTTTAGACATGTTTAAACGTCGCTCATGATAGTATTTTTTATAGTCATTAATAAAGAAAACATTAGTAAAATCGAGTTATTTCCCTTTGTTTTAGACATGTTTAAACGTCGCTTATGATAGTATTTTTTCTAGTCATTAATCAAGAAAGCATTAGTAAAATCGAGTTATGTCCCATTTGTTTTAGACATGTTTAAACGTCGCTTATGATAGTATTTAACCTAGTGATAATAAAGAAAACATTAGTAAAATCGAGTTATTTCCCTTTGTTTTAGACATGTTTAAACGTCGCTTATGATAATAGTTTATCTAGTCATTAATAAAGAAAACATTAGTAAAATCGAATTATTTCCTTTTGTTTTAGACATGTTTAAACGTCGCTTATGATAGTATTTAATCTAGTCATAAATCAAGAAAACATTAGTAAAATCTATTTATTTCCCTTTGTTTTAGACATGTTTAAACGTCGCTTATGATAGTATTTAATCTAGTCATAAATCAAGAAAACATTAGTAAAATCGAGTTATTTCCCTTTGTTTTAGACATGTTTAAACGTCGCTTATGATAGTATTTTTTCTAGTCATTAATAAAGAAAACATTAGTAAAATCGAGTTATTTCCCTTTGTTTTAGACATGTTTAAACGTCGCTTATGATAGTATTTTTTCTAGTCATTAATCAAGAAAGCATTAGTAAAATCGAGTTATGTCCCATTTGTTTTAGACATGTTTAAACGTCGCTTATGATAGTATTTAACCTAGTGATAATAAAGAAAACATTAGTAAAATCGAGTTATTTCCCTTTGTTTTAGACATGTTTAAACGTCGCTCATGATAGTATTTTTTATAGTCATTAATAAAGAAAACATTAGTAAAATCGAGTTATTTCCCTTTGTTTTAGACATGTTTAAACGTCGCTTATGATAGTATTTAATCTAGTCATTATCAAAGAAAACATTAGTAAAATCGAGTTATTTCCCTTTGTTTTAGACATGTTTAAACGTCGCTTATGATAGTATTTCATCTAGTCATTAATCAAGAAAGCATTAGTAAAATCGAGTTGTATCCCATTTGTTTTAGACATGTTTAAACGTCGCTAATGATAGTATTTAATCTTGTACTTAATAAAGACAACATTAGTAAAATCGAGTTATTTCCCTTTATTTTAGACATGTTTAAACGTCGCTTATGATAATAGTTTATCTAGTCATTAATAAAGAAAACATTAGTAAAATCGAATTATTTCCTTTTGTTTTAGACATGTTTAAACGTCGCTTATGATAGTATTTAATCTAGTCATAAATCAAGAAAACATTAGTAAAATCTAGTTATTTCCCTTTGTTTTAGACATGTTTAAACGTCGCTTATGATAGTATTAAATCTAGTCATAAATCAAGAAAACATTAGTAAAATCGAGTTATTTCCCTTTGTTTTAGACATGTTTAAACGTCGCTTATGATAGTATTTTTTCTAGTCATTAATAAAGAAAACATTAGTAAAATCGAGTTATTTCCCTTTGTTTTAGACATGTTTAAACGTCGCTTATGATAGTATTTTTTCTAGTCATTAATCAAGAAAGCATTAGTAAAATCGAGTTATGTCCCATTTGTTTTAGACATGTTTAAACGTCGCTTATGATAGTATTTAACCTAGTGATAATAAAGAAAACATTAGTAAAATCGAGTTATTTCCCTTTGTTTTAGACATGTTTAAACGTCGCTCATGATAGTATTTTTTATAGTCATTAATAAAGAAAACATTAGTAAAATCGAGTTATTTCCCTTTGTTTTAGACATGTTTAAACGTCGCTCATGATAGTATTTAACCTAGTCATAAATCAAGAAAACATTAGTAAAATCGAGTGATTTCCCTTTGTTTTAGACATGTTTAAACGTCGCTTATGATAGTATTTCATCTAGTCATTAATAAAGAAAGTATTAGTAAAATCGAGTTATTTCCCTTTGTTTTAGACATGTTTAAACGTCGCTTATGATAGTATTTCATCTAGTCATTAATCAAGAAAGCATTAGTAAAATCGAGTTATGTCCCTTTGTTTTAGACATGTTTAAACGTCGCTTATGATAGTATTTCATCTAGTCATTAGTCAAGAAAGCATTAGTAAAATCGAGTTATGTCCCTTTGTTTTAGACATATTTAAACGTCGCCTATGATAGTATTTAACCTAGTCATTAATCAAGAAAGCATTAGTAAAATCGAGTTATTCCCCTTTATTTTAGACATGTTTAAACGTCGCTTGTGATAGTATTTTATCTAGTAATTAATAAAGAAAACATTAGTAAAATCGAGTTATTTCCCTTGGTTTTAGACATGTTTAACCGTCGCTTATGATAGTATTTTATGTAGTCATTAATTACGAAAACATTAGTATAATCGAGTTATTTCCCTTTGTTTTAGACATGTTATAACGTCGCTTATGATAGTATTTAATCTAGTCATTAATCAAGGAAACATGCTGTATCCATGTGTAGTCCCTTTGTTCTATCATTAGCCAACATTGAGTTGGGTTTTTAAAAAAACTAATTATTTAAAAAAATATATTGTATTTGCAAATGGCATATCCATGTGTAGCCATTTAGCTCTATCGTTAGCCAACGTTTTATTTGGGTTTTTAAAAAAAATCATTATATAAAAATATATTGTATTGGCAAATGGCATATCCATTTGTAGCCCTTTTGCTCTATCGTTAGCAAACATTTTTGTTAGGTTTTTTTTTTAAATAATTATTTTTAAAATGTATTGTATTGTAAATGACATATCAATGTGTAGTCCTTTTGGTCTATCGTTAGCCAACATCTTAGTTGGGTCGTTTTTTTTTAATTATTATTTTAAAAATATATTGTATTGGCAAATGTAATATCCATGTGTAGCCCTTTTGCTCTATCGTTAGACAACATTTTAGATGTGTTTTTAAAAAAAACTAATTATTTAAAAAATATATTGTATAGGTAAATAGCACATCCATGTGCAGTCTTTTTGCTCTATCGTTATCTAACATTTTGGTTGTGTTTTTTAAAAAACTAATTATTTATAAAATATATTGTATTGGCAAATGGCATATCCATGTGTAGTTCTTTTGTCTATCGTTAGCGAACATTTTAGTTGTTTTTTTTTAAACTAATTATTTTTAAAATATATTGTATTGGCAAATGGCATACCTATGTGTAGTCCTTTTGCTCTATCGTTATCGAACATTTTAGTTGGTTTTTTAAAAAACTTATTATTTAAAAGATATATTGTATTGGCAAATGGCCTATCCATGTGTAGTCCTTTTGTCTATCGTTAGCGAACATTTTAGTTGTTTTTTTTTACAACTAAAAATTTTAAAAAATATATTGTTTTGGCAAATGGCATATCAATGTGTAGTCTTTTTGCTCTATCGTTAGCCACCATTTTAGTTGTGTTTTAAAGAAAAACTAATTATTTAAAAAATATATTGTATTGGCAAATGCCATATCCATGTGTAGCTCTTTTGCTCTATCGTTAGAAAATATTTTCGTTTTAAAAAAAACTCATTATTTTAAAAATATATTGTATTGGCAAATGGCATATCCATGTGTGGCTTTTTTTGCTCTATCGTTAGCCAACATTTTAGTTTGTTTTTTGAAAAAACTAATTATTTTAAAAATATATTGTATATGCAAATTGCATATCAATGTGTAGTCCTTTTTCTCTATCGTTAGCCAACATTTTAGTTGGGTATTTTTTAAAAACTGATTATTTAAAAAATATATTGTATTGGCAAATGACATATGCATGTGTAGCTCTTTTGCTCTATCGTTATCCAACATTTTATTTGAGTTTTTAAAAAACTAATTATTTAAAAAATATATTGTATTGCAAATGGCATATCAATGTCTAGCCCTTTTGGTCTATCGTTAACTAACATTTTAGTTTGGTTTTAAAAAATAATAATTATTTAAAAATGTATTGTATTGCTAATTGCATATCCATGTGTAGCCTTTTTATTCTATCGTTAGCCAACATTTTGTTCGGTTTTTAAAAAACTTATTATTTTAAAAATATATTGTATTGGCAAATGCCATATCAATGTGTAGCCCTTTTTCTTCTATCGTTAGCCCACATTTTAGTTGGGTTTTAAATAAAAATCATTTTTTTTTTTAATTTATTGTGATGGCAAATGGTATATCCATGTGTAGCTCTTTTGCTCTATCGTTATCCAACATTTTATTTGGGTTTTTACAAAAATTAATAATTTTAAAAATATATTGTCTTGGCAAATGGCATATCCATGTGTAGCCCTTTTTCTCTATCGTTAGCCAACATTTTATTTGGGTTTAAAAAAACTAATAATTGGTAATATTTATTGTATTAGCTAATAGCATATCAATGTGTTGCCCTTTTGCTCTATCGTTAGCTAACATTTTATTTGAGTTTTTAAAAAAACTAATTATTAAACAATGTATTGTATTGCAAATAAAAAATCAATGTGTAGCCCTTTTGGTCTATCGTTTGCAAACATTTGAGTAGGGTTTTTTTTTTAACTAATTATTTAAAAAATATATTGTATTGCAAATAACATATTAATGTGTAGCCCTTTTGGTCAATCGTTAACCAACATTTTAGTTGGGTTTAAAAAAATAATAATTATTAAAGAAATGTATTGTATGTCAAATGGAATATCAATGTGTAGCCTGTTTGGTCTATCGTTAGCCAACATTTAGTTGGGTTTTTAAAAAAAATAATTATTCAAAAATATATTGTATTGGCAAATGCCATATCAATGTGTAGGCCTTTTTCTTCCATCATTAGCCCCCATTTATGTTGGGTTTTTTTTTTAAATAATTATTTAAAAAATTTATTGTATTGGCAAATGGTATATCAATGTGTAGCTCTTTTGCTCTATCGTTATCCAACATTTTATTTGGATTTTTACAAAAACTAATTATTTAAAAATGTATTGTATTGTAAATAGCATATCAATGTGTAGACCTTTTGGTCTATCGTTAGTCAACATCTTAGTTGGGTTTTTTTTTTTAATTATTAATTTAAAAATATATTGTATTGGCAAATGTAATATCCATGTGTAGCCCTTTGGCTCTATCGTTAGACAACATTTTACTTGGGTTTTTTAAAAAACTAATTATTTAAAAAATATATTGTATTGGCAAATGACATATCCATGTGTAGTCCATTTGTTAATCTTTAGCGAACATCTTAGTTAGGTTTTTTTTTTTAAATTAATCATTTTAAAAATATATTGTATTGGCAAATGGTATATCCATGTGTAGTCCTTTTGCTCTATCGTTCGACAACATTTTAGTTGGGTTTTTAAAAAAACTAATTATTTTAAAAATATATTGTATTTGCAAATGCATATCCATGTGTACCGTTAGCTAGCATTTGGGTTGGGTTTTAAAAAAACACTTATTATTTCAAAAATATATTGTATTGGCAAATGGCATATCCATCTGTAGATCTTTTGCTCTATCGTTAGCCAACATTTTAGTTGGGTATTTTTAAAAAAACTTATTATTTAAAAAATATATTGTATTGGCAAATGACATATGCATGTGTAGCTCTGTTGCTCTATCGTTATCCAACATTTTATTAGAGTTTTTTACAAACTGATTATTTAAAAAATATATTGTCTTGCAAATGGCATATCAATGTGTAGCCCTTTTGGTCTATCGTTAACTAACATTTTAGTTTGGTTTAAAAAAATAATAATTATTTAAAAATGTATTGTATTGCTAATTGCATATCCATGTGTAGCCTTTTTATTCTATCGTTAGCCAACATTTTGTTGGGTTTTTAAAAAAACTTATTTAAAAAATATATTGTATTGGCAAATGCCATATCAATGTGTAGCCCTTTTTCTTCTATCGTTAGCCCACATTTTAGTTGGGTTTTAAATAAAAATCATTATTTAAAAAATATATTGTATAGGCAAATGGTATATCAATGTGTAGCTCTTTTGCTCTATCGCTATCCAACATTTTATTTGGATTTTTACAAAAACTAATTATTTAAAAATTTATTGTATTGCAAATAACATATCAATGTGTAGCCCTTTTGGTCTATCGTTAGCCAACATTTTAGATGGGTTTTTAAAAAAAACTAATTCTGTAAAGAATGTATTGTATGACAAATGGCATATCCATGTGTAGCCTTTTTGGTCTATTGTTAGCAAACATTTTGTTGGGTTTTTAACAAAACTAATTATTTTAAAAATATATTGTATTAGCAAATGCCATATCAATGTGTAGCCCTTTTGCTCTATCGTTAGACAACATTTAAATTGGGTCTTTTAAAAAATAAATTATTTAAAAAATATATTGTATTGGTAAATGCCATATCCATGTATAGTCCTATTGTCCTATCGTTAGCCAACATTTTATGTGTTTTTTTTTTAACTAATTATGTAAAAAATATATTGTATTAGCCAATGGCATATCCATGTGTAGCTCTTTAGCTCTATCGTTAGCCAACATTTTATTGTGGTTTTTAAAAAAAATTATTATTTAAAAAATGTATTGTATTGCAAATGGCATATCCATGTGTAGCCCTTTTGCTCTCTCGTTGGCCAACATTTTAGTTGGGTTTTTTAAAAAAACAAATTATTTAAAAAATATATTGTATTGGCAAATGGAATTTCCATGTGTAGCTCTTTTGTTCTATCGTTAGACAATATTTTCGTTGGTTTTTAAAAATCTAATTATTTTAAACATATATTGTATTGGCAAATAACATATCCATGTGAAGCCCTTTTGGTCTCTCGTTGGCCAAATTTTAGTTAAGTTTTTTAAAAAACACTAATTATGATAAAAATGTATTGTATTACAAATGCCATATCCATGTGTAGCCCTTTTGGTCTATTGTAAGCAAGCATTTTATTTAGGGTTTTAAAAAAACTCATTATTTTGAAAATATATCGTATTGGCAAATGGTTTATCCATGTGTAGCTCATTTGCTCTATCGTAATCTAACATTTAATTTGGGTTTTTACAAAAACTAATTATTTTTAAAATATATTGTATATGCAAATGGCATATCCATGTGTAGTCCTATTGCTCTATCGTTAGCAAACATTTTAGTTGGGTATTTTTTTTAAACTAATTATTTAAAAAATATATTGTATTGGCAAATGGCATACCCATGTGTAGCTATTTTGCTCTATCGTTAGCTAACATTTTATTTGAGTTTTTTAAAAACTAATTATTTAAAAAATATATTGTATTGCAAATGGCATATCAATGTGTAGCCCTTTTAGTCCATCGTTAACCAACATTTTAGTTGGGTTTTAAAAAATAATGATTATTTAAAAAATGTATTGTATTGCAAATGGCATATCCATGTGTAGCTTTTTTTGTTTATCATTAGCCAACATTTAGTTGGGTTTTAAAAAAACTAATTATTTAAAAAATATATTGTATTGGCAAATGGTATATCCATGTGTAGCCTTTTTGATCTATCCTTATCCAACATTTTATTTGGGTTTTTACAAAAACTAATAATTTTAAAAATATATTGTATTGGTAAATGGCATATACCTGTGTAGCTCTTTTGCTCTATCGTTAGCCAATCAATTTATTTGGGTTTTTAAAAAACTAATTATTTAAAAATATATTGTATTGTGAAATGGCATATCAATGGTTAGCTCTTTTGCTCAATCGTTAGCGAACATTTTATTTGGGTTTTAAAAAAACTAATTATTTTTAAAATATATTGTATTTGCACAATGACATATCCATGTGTAGCCCTTTTGCTCTATCGTTAGCCAACATTTTATTTGGGTTTTCAAAAAACTAATTATTTTTTAAATATATTGTATTTGCAAAGGGCATATACATGTGTAGCCCTTTTCGTCTATCGTTAGCCAACATTTCAGTTGGGTTTTTAAAAAAACTAATTATTTAAAAAATGTATTGTATGACAAATGGCAAATCCATGTGTAGCCCTTTTAGTCTATTGTTAGCAAACATTTTGGTGCGTTTTTTAAAAAACTAGTTATTTTAAAAATATATTGTATTGGCAAATGGCATATCCATGTGTAGTCCTTTTGCTCTATAGTTAGACATCATTTAATTTGGTGTTTTTTAAAAACTAATAATTTAAAAAATATATTGTATTGGCAAATGGCATATCCATGTGTAGTCTTTTTGCTCTATCGTTATCCAACATTTTAGTTTGGTTTTTTAAAAAACTAATTATTTAAAAAATATATTGTATTGGCAAATGGCATATCCATGTGTAGTCCTTTTTGTAATGTCCTTAACAAATAAAGGGAGATTACCGCAGGTGTTACAGGAGTTACGGCCCCTGGCGACATCCGGTTTTTCTCTAGTCTGATATTCACCGAGCACCATCTTTGTTCGTTCGTTTCTCTCTCTCGTTAATCCCCGTCCATCTTGCAACCTTGCTATGGTAATAACCGATATCTAGCAAGTATCGGTTACTTACTACTTGGACCATCACATTGGCGACGAGGACAGAGCTATTTACAAAAAAATAGACACAAGAAAACACAAGAGAAAAAAAAAAAACAACAACAACAAACAGTCCCACGTGTTGCAAAACAAACATGGCCGCTTTACCTCACTACCCGGAATTCGACTGTGAGTCGGAAGCCAAAGCAGCAAGATGGACGAAATACATTATCAGATTGAGAAACTATTTTATCGCCCACGACATAGAGAGTGATAAAAGACAAAAAGCAATTTTGCTAACGTTTGTTGGTGAGGCGATGAACGACCTCATTGACGAATTGCCAGCCGAACAGACCACACCAGTAGAAAACGAAACTCACTTCGACAAACTCGCCTCGGCCGTACAGGCTCATTTCAACCCCCAAAATAACACGGAATACAACCGGTTTGCATTCCGTAACATCAAACAAACCACGCCGAATGTAGAGGATTTCTACCGAAAATTGAAAGAAGCAGCAGCTACGTGCCACTTTGCAGACGCAAACGCTGAGATAAAGTCTCAACTAATAACAGGCTGTTCATCAGATAAGGTCCGGCAAAAGGGCTTAATAAACTCTAACATGCCACTACACGACCTGATAAATTATGCCAGGACGACGGAAACAATAACAGCACACCTACAACAAATGCGTTTAGAGGACGCGACAACACGGACGACTACTGCAGTAGTAAACAAAGTCACGTACGAGCGACAGACACGTGACAGCCCCCGGCAAATTCAGTGCAGGAATTGCAACGGAAAATACCCACATGAACGAGGACCAACGTCTTGCCCAGCATTCCAGAGCCAATGCACTTATTGCCGGAGATGGGGGCACTTCACCTCTATCTGTTTTAGTAAAATGAACAACGAGAACAGACAACGTGGAGCAAATCGCCCTCCACGCCCAGAAGCCCAAACCAGTCACCGACCGGTGAACTGCATCGAGGACAACCAGCAAGACTCAACCAGCGGCAGTGACACAGAATATGTGTTTCATACAGGTAAGATGAAAAACCTTCCCTGTTTTGATGTATCTTTTGGCAGTAGCCACCAAATATTCAATGTGTTAGCTGACTCAGGAGCCACTATTAACATTTTGTCTGAGGCAGATTTCAAGTGTTTAAAACCGACACCCTGTCTCCGACCGACAAAAACTGTGATATCTGGATTTGGTGTCAAGCAAACTACTCCAGTTCTAGGTCAATTTAGGACTCTCCTAGAGTTTGGGGGCACCTCCTGCCAAGCTGATATACATGTAATAAAAAGCCCAGAAAAACCTATCATCGGCTGGGAAACATGTGAAAAGCTTAAACTTTTATCAGCAAAAAAGCTCCCAGTTAACCACATCAGCAACTCTGACACACAAATCCCGCAGACAACTCTTAAGCTTCTGGAGGACTATGCAGACCTATTCAATGGCTTAGGTAAACTTAAAGAAAAAAAAGTCCATTTGCACATAAATGAAAATATACCACCCATCGCTCAGAGATACCGCAGAGCCCCCTTTCATGTAAGGAAGGACATAGAAGAGCTAATACAGAAAGACGAGGAACTGGGGGTGATTGAAAAAGCAGAAGGACCGACCCCGTGGGTATCGCCTATTGTGGTGGTACCTAAGAAAGACCAAAGCAAAATCAGAGTTTGCATTAATATGAGAGCGGCAAACAAAGCCATCGAAAGGGAACGTCACCCTACCCCCACACTTGATGAGCTGAAAGCCATTCTATCGGGAGCCAGTGTCTTTAGCAAGTTAGACCTCAATCAGGGCTACAACCAGTTGGAACTAGCTGAAGAGTCCCGATACATTACCACGTTCGCAACACACCTGGGCCTATATAGATACAAAAGACTATTCTTTGGTGTCAACTCCGCCAGTGAAATATTTCAGGAAGAGATTAGCCAAGCACTCGCAGGGATTGAGGGGGCCATCAACATCAGTGATGATA
Organism: Sepiola atlantica; assembly: GCA_963556195.1. Classification (NCBI taxonomy): domain Eukaryota; kingdom Metazoa; phylum Mollusca; class Cephalopoda; order Sepiida; family Sepiolidae; genus Sepiola; species Sepiola atlantica. Next base: position 34,118,015 of record OY744549.1, on the reverse strand, counting down.
TTCTTTGCTTTGGATCGGACCAGCAAGACCATGACCAAAACCTCCAGAAAGTATTTCAACGACTACGCGGAAAAGGCCTAACACTGAATAGCAGCAAATGTCAATACAACAAGAGGTCATTGGAATTCCTCGGACACACATTCGGTAATTAGGGCATCAGCCCAAGTAACTTTAAAATAAAAACAATCTTCGAATTACCAGACCCCAAAAACGCATCAGAAGTCAGAAGTTTGTTGGGGATGACTAACTTTTGCGGTGCACAATTCATTCCGGACTACGCAACCCTGACTTATGAACTACGTCAGTTAACAAAAAAAAACACGCAGTGGTCCTGGACTGAGCGCCACACTGAATGTTTAAAAAACCTCAAGGAGGCCTTGAGCAAAGCATGCTCACTTGCCTACTTCGATCCTAACAAACACACTGAAATATATACCGATGCCAGTCCTGTAGGCATATCTGCTGTATTATCACAAGACGGGCGGGTAGTACAATTTGCAAGCCGAGCACTATCCACAGTTGAACAAAGATACTCTCAAACAGAGAGGGAGGCACTCGCCATCACGTGGGCATGTGAACACTTTCATATATATATCTTTGGGGCCCCATTTACTGTTCATACAGATCATAAACCCTTAACATCAATCTTCAATAACACTCGCTCCCAACTATCAGCGCGCATCGAACGTTGGGTTTTGAGAACACAACTATACAATATGACTGTCACATACCGACCAGGTCATGACAACCCAGCTGACTACCTCAGCCGCCATCCAATACATCTACCTCCAAGCAACAGGGAGCAGAAAATAGCGGAGGAGTATATAAACTATATTCTCTCAACGTCAATCCCCAAAGCAATGACAATTGATGAAGTTGCAACGGAAACTGCAAAAGACAAGACACTCACTACAGTCATTCAAGCTATTCTCACCAACAAATGGCAAGGTGCCAATGATGGCATAAACAAAGCCACATTTCTCACCCTGCATGACAACCGTGATGAACTATCACTAGCACATGAGGACAGCATCATTCTGAAAGGGCGCCGGATAGTGCTACCTGAGACGCTACAAAACAGAGCTGCCAAAATAGCCCATGCCGGTCATCAAGGCGTCGTGAAATTCATGGCCCTCCTCCGGGAAAAAGTCTGGTTTAAAAACATGCAGCCTTTGGTAGAAGAAAATATCAGGAACTGTCATACCTGTCAGATCAGCACTCACAAAACGGCAAGGGAGCCACAGAAAATGTCCCCGCTACCAGCAGCCCCGTGGACAGAGGTTAGCGCTGACTTTGGACATCTCCAGAATGGGAAATACCTTCTTGTTGTCACAGATGAATACTCACGCTACGTTGTTGTCGATATCCTGGACTCTATCTCAACAAACTCAGTCATACCCCGTTTAGACAAAATATTCGCCGAATTCGGAGTACCAGTATCCCTCAAAACAGACAATGGCCCACCATTCAACAGCTATGATTTCAAAGACTACGCCTCCATCACCGGTTTCAGACACAGGAAGATAACACCTTTATGGCCCCAGGCCAATGCTGAAACAGAACGCTTCATGCGCACTGTAAAAAAATCCGTCAAGGCCGCCCTAATCAAAGGTCAAAGCTGGAAGCAGGAGCTATTCAAATTCCTGTTAGATTACCGAACGACACCACACTGCACCACCGGTGTTTCTCCAGCCTCAATCCTATTTGGCCGGACCATAAAAAACCGCCTGCCACACCTAGTTACACCTATAGCTGGAGACCATAGCATTAGGGTACGTGACACCCAAGCCAAGGAAACAATAAATAAATATGCTGACAGAAAAGCATACGTAAAACCCAATAATCTGAGTGTGGGTGACACCGTCATTGTAAAAAGCGACCACACTTCAAAGGCACACACCCCCTATCAACCTAATCCATTAACCATAACAAAGAGAAAAGGATCCATGATTACTGCATCACACAAGGGCAACCAAATTACAAGAAATGCCAGCTTCTTCAAAAAAATCCCTAAGCCACTAAGAAACTTCACACACGACGTACCTGAATACTCCTCATCTGAAGATGAGGGACACACGCATGTGACAGCATCACCAAAATCTAAAAAACACCAGGGACAACACCCTTCAAACCTCAGACGCTCAGGCCGCACAAGACGGTCACCCAAAAGATTTGATTACTAAATGCTACAAATACCCCTGTACATAATAATGCATAATTATCATTTTCTTTCACTTAGGTTGACAGATGTTTCCCTCGGACTCAGCAACGCAAACACTCCAGTCACATCACGCATGAACAAACTCTTCGATGAATAAAAAAAAAAAATTTTAAAAAAAGCATTGTAATGTCCTTAACAAATAAAGGGAGTTTACCGCAGGTGTCACAGGAGTTACGGCCCCTGGCGACATCCGGTTTTTCTCTAGTCTGATATTCACCGAGCACCATCTTTGTTCGTTCGTTTCTCTCTCTCGTTAATCCCCGTCCATCTTGCAACCTTGCTATGGTAATAACCGATATCTAGCAAGTATCGGTTACTTACTACTTGGACCATCATACTTTTGTCTATCGTTAGCGAACATTTTAGTTGTTATTTTTAAACTAATTATTTAAAAAATATATTGTATTGGCAAATGGCATATCCATGTGTAGTCCTTTTGCTCTATCGTTATCAAACATTTTAGTTGTTTTTTTTAAAAACTAATTATTTAAAAAATATATTGTATTGGCAAATGGCATATCCATGTGTAGTCTTTTTGCTCTATCGTTAGCCACCATTTTAGGTGGGTTTTTAAAAAAAAGTAAATATTTAAGAAATATGTTGTATTGGCAAATGGCATATCCATTTGTACCGTTAGCCAGCATTTTAGTTGTGTTTTAAAGAAAAACTAATTATTTAAAAAATATATTGTATTGGCAAATGCCATATCCATGTGTAGCTCTTTTGCTCTATCGTTAGACAACATTTTCGTTGGTTTTATAAAAAAACTTATTATTTAAAAAATATATTGTATTGGCAAATGGCATATCAATGTGTAGTTCTTAAGCTCTATCGTTTGCCAACATTTTCGTTGGTTTTTTAAAAAAACTAATTATTTAAAAAATATATTGTATTGGCAAATGGCATTTCCATGTGTAGCTCTTTTGCTCTATCGTTAGACAACATGTTCGTTGGTTTTTAAAAAAACTAATTATTTTAAAAATATATTGTATTGGCAAATGGTATATCCATGTGTAGTCCTTTTGCTCTATCGTTCGACAAGATTTTAGTTGGGTTTTTAAATAAAACTAATTATTTGAAAAATATATTGTATTGGCAAATGCATATCCATGTGTACCGTTAGCTAGCATTTGGGTGTGGTTTTAAAAAAACACTTATTATTTAAAAAAATATATTGTATTGGCAAATGGCATATCCATGTGTAGATCTTTTGCTCTATCGTTAGCCAACATTTTAGTTGTTTTTTTTTTAAACTAATTATTTTTAAAATATATTATATTGGCAAATGGCATATCCATGTGTAGTCCTTTTGCTCTATAGTTAGGCATCATTTAATTTGGGTTTTTTAAAAGACTAATTATTTAAAAAATATATTGTTTTGGCAAATGGCATATCCATGTGTAGTCCTTTTGCTCTATCGTTATCCAACATTTTAGTTTTTTTTTTTTTTTAAACTAATTATTTAAAAAATATATTATATTGGCAAATGGCATATCCATGTGTAGTCCTTTTGCTCTATAGTTAGGCATCATTTAATTTGGGGTTTTTAAAAAACTAATTATTTAAAAAATATATTGTATTGGCAAATGGCATATCCATGTGTAGTCTTTTTGCTCTATCGTTATCCAACATTTTAGTTTGGTTTTTTTTTTAAACTAATTATTTAAAAAATATATTGTATTGGCAAATGGCATATCCATGTGTAGTCCTTTTGCTCTATCGTTATCCAACATTTTAGTTGTTTTTTTTAAAAACTAATTATTTAAAAGATATATTGTATTGACAAATGGCATATCCATGTGTAGTCCTTTTGTCCATCGTTAGCGAACATTTTAGTTGTTTTTTTTTCCAACTAAATATTTAAAAAATATATTGTATTGGCAAATGGCATATCCATGTGTAGTCTTTTTGCTCTATCGTTAGCCACCATTTTAGGTGGGTTTTTAAAAAAAAGTAATTATTTAAGAAATATGTTGTATTGGCAAATGGCATATCCATTTGTACCGTTAGCCAGCATTTTAGTTGTGTTTTAAAGAAAAACTAATTATTTAAAAAATATATTGTATTGGCAAATGCCATATCCATGTGTAGCTCTTTTGCTTTATCGTTAGACAACATGTTCGTTGGTTTTAAAAAAAAATAATTATTTAAAAAATATATTGTATTGGCAAATGGCATATCCATGTGTAGCTCTTTTGCTCTATCGTTAGAAAATATTTTCGTTGGTTTTTAAAAAAACTAATTATTTTAAAAATATATTGTATTGGCAAATGGCATATCCATGTGTTGTTTTTTTTTCACTATCGTTAGACAACATTTTTGTTGGTTTTTTAAAAAACTTATTTAAAAAATATATGGTATTAGCAAATGGCATATCCATGTGTTGTCCTTTTGCTCTATCGTTAGCCAACATTTTAGTTTGTTTTTTAAAAAAACTAATTATTTTAAAAATATATTGTATATGCAAATGGCATATCAATGTGTAGTCCTTTTGCTCTATCGTTAGCCAACATTTTAGTTGGGTATTTTTTAAAAACTTATTATTTAAAAAATATATTGTATTGGCAAATGACATATGCATGTGTAGCTCTGTTGCTCTATCGTTATCCAACATTTTATTAGAGTTTTTAAAAAACTAATTATTTAAAAAATATATTGTCTTGCACATGGCATATCAATGTGTAGCCCTTTTGGTCTATCGTTAACTAACATTTTAGTTTGGTTTAAAAAAATAATAATTATTTAAAAATGTATTGTATTGCTAATTTCATATCCATGTGTAGCCTTTTTATTCTATCGTTAGCCAACATTTTGTTGGGTTTTTAAAAAAACTTATTAAAAAAATATATTGATTGGCAAATGCCATATCAATGTGTAGCCCTTTTTCTTCTATCGTTAGCCCACATTTTAGTTGGGTTTTAAATAAAAATCATTATTTAAAAAATTTATTGTATTGGCAAATGGTATATCTATGTGTAGCTCTTTTGCTCTATCGTTATCTAACATTTTATTTGTTTTTTTACAAAAACTAATTATTTTAAAAATATATTGTATTGGCAAATGGCATATCCATGTGTAGCCCTTTTGCTCTATCGTTAGCCAACATTTTATTTGGGTTTTAAAAAACTAATTATTTTTAATATATATTGTATATGCAAATGGCATATCAATGTGTAGTCCTTTTGCTCTATCGTTAGCCAACATTTTAGTTGGGTATTTTTTTAAAACTTATTATTTAAAAAATATATTGTATTGGCAAAAGGCATATCCATGTGTAGCTCTTTTGCTCTATCGTTAGAAAATATTTTCGTTGGTTTTTAAAAAAACTAATTATTTAAAAAATATATTGTCTTGCAAATGGCATATCAATGTGTAGCCCTTTTGGTCTATCGTTAACTAACATTTTAGTTTGGTTTAAAAAAATAATAATTATTTAAAAATGTATTGTATTGCTAATTGCATATCCATGTGTAGCCTGTTTATTCTATCGTTAGCCAACATTTTGTTGGGTGTTTAAAAAAACTTATTTTAAAAATATATTGTATTGGCAAATGCCATATCAATGTGTGGCCATTTTTCTTCTATCGTTAGCCCACATTTTAGTTGGGTTTTAAATAAAAATCATTATTTAAAAAATATATTGTATTGGCAAATGGTATATCCATGTGTAGCTCTTTTGCTCTATCGTTATCCAACATTTTATTTGTTTTTTTACAAAAACTAATTATTTTAAAAATATATTGTATTAGCAAATCGCATATCCATGTGTTGCATTTTTGCTCTATCGTTAGCTAACATTTTATTTGGGTTTTTAAAAAAACTAATTATTAAACAATGTATTGTAATGCAAATAAGAAATCAATGTGTAGCCCTTTTGGTCTATCGTTAGTTAACATTTTATTTGGGTTTTTAAAAAATAATAATTATTAAAGAAATGTATTGTATGTCAAATCGAATTTCAATGTGTAGCCTGTATGGTTTATCGTTAGCCAACATTTAGTTGGGTTTTTAAAAAAAATAATTATTCAAAAATATATTGTATTGGCAAATGCCATATCAATGTGTAGCCCTTTTTCTTCCATCATTAGCCCCCATTTTGGTTGGGTTTTAAAAAAATAATTATTTAAAAAATTTATTGTATTGGCAAATGGTATATCAATGTGTAGCTCTTTTGCTCTATCGTTATCCAACATTTTATTTGGATTTTTACAAAAACTAATTATTTAAAAATTTATTGTATTGCAAATAACATATCAATGTGTAGTCCTTTTGGTCTATCGTTAGCCAACATTTTAGATGGGTTTTTAAAAAAAACTGATTCTGTAAAGAATGTATTGTATGACAAATGGCATATCCATGTGTAGCCTTTTTGGTCTATTGTTAGCAAACATTTTGTTGGGTTTTTAACAAAACTAATTATTTTAAAAATATATTGTATTAGCAAATGCCATATCAATGTGTAGCCCTTTTGCTCTGTCGTAAGACAACATTTAAATTGGGTCTTTTAAAAAATAAATTATTTAAAAAATATATTGTATTGGTAAATGCCATATCCATGTATAGTCCTATTGCTCTATCGTTAGCCAACATTTTATGTGTTTTTTTTTTTAAACTAATTATGTAAAAAATATATTGTATTAGCCAATGGCATATCCATGTGTAGCTCTTTTGCTCTATCGTTAGCCAACATTTTATTGTGGTTTTTTAAAAAAATTATTATTTAAAAAATGTATTGTATTGCAAATGGCATATCCATGTGTAGCCCTTTTGCTCTCTCGTTAGCCAACATTTTAGTTGGGTTTTTTAAAAAAACTAATTATTTAAAAAATATATTGTATTGGAAAATGGAATTTCCATGTGTAGCTCTTTTGTTCTATCGTTAGACAATATTTCCGTTGGTTTTTAAAAATCTAATTATTTTAAACATATATTGTATTGGCAAATAACATATCCATGTGAAGCCCTTTTGGTCTCTCGTTGGCCAAATTTTAGTTTTTAAAAAACACTAATTATGGTAAAAATGTATTGTATTACAAATGCCATATCCATGTGTAGCCCTTTTGGTCTATTGTAAGCAAACATTTTAGTTGGGGTTTTAAAAAAACTCATTATTTTTAAAATATATCGTATTGGCAAATGGTTCATCCATGTGTTGCTCATTTGCTCTATCGTAATCTAACATTTAATTTGGGTTTTTACAAAAACTAATTATTTTTAAAATATATTGTATTGGCAAATGGCATATCCATGTGTAGCCCTTTTGCTCTATCGTTAGACAACATTTTATTTGGGTTTTTTAAAAAACTGATTATTTAAAAAATATATTGTATTGGCAAATGGCATATCCATGTGTATTCTTTTTGCTCTATCGTAAGCTAACATTTTAGTTTGGTTTTAAAAAAACTAATCATTTAAAAAATATATTGTATATGCAAATGGCATATCAATGTGTAGTCCTTTTGCTCTATCGTTAGCAAACATTTTAGTTGGGTATTTTTTTTAAACTAATTATTTAAAAAATTTATTGTATTGGCAAATGGCATACCCATGTGTAGCTATTTTGCTCTATCGTTAGCTAACATTTTATTTGAGTTTTTAAAAAACTAATTATTTAAAAAATATATTGTATTGCAAATGGCATATCAATGTGTAGCCCTTTTAGTCCATCGTTAACCAACATTTTAGTTGGGTTTTAAAAAATAATGATTATTTAAAAAATGTATTGTATTGCAAATGGCATATCCATGTGTAGCTTTTTTTTGTTTATCATTAGCCAACATTTAGGTGGGTTTTAAAAAAACTAATTATTTAAAAAATATATTGTATTGGCAAATGGTATATCCATGTGTAGCCTTTTTGATCTATCCTTATCCAACATTTTATTTGGGTTTTTACAAAAACTAATAATTTTAAAAATATATTGTATTGGTAAATGGCATATACCTGTGTAGCTCTTTGCTCTATCGTTAGCCAATCAATTTATTTGGGTTTTTAAAAAAACTAATTATTTAAAAATATATTGTATTGTGAAATGGCATATCAATGGTTAGCTTTTTTGCTCTATCGTTATCCAACATTTTATTTGGGTTTTCAAAAAACTAATTATTTTTAAAATATATTGTATTTGCAAAGGGCATATACATGTGTAGCCCTTTTCGTCTATCGTTAGCCAACATTTCAGTTGGGTTTTTAAAAAAACTAATTATTTAAAAAATGTATTGTATGACAAATGGCAAATCCATGTGTAGCCCTTTTAGTCTATTGTTAGCAAACATTTTGGTGCGTTTTTTAAAAAACTAGTTATTTTAAAAATATATTGTATTAGCAAATGCCATATCCATGTGTAGCCCTTTTGCTCTATCGCAAGACAACATTTTAATTGGGTGTTTTAAAAAAACTAGACATTTAAAAAATATATTGTATTGACAAATGCTATATCCATGTGTAGTCCTATTGCTCTATCGTTAGCCAATATTTTATGTGGATTTTTTAAAAAACTAATTATTTGAAAAATATATTGTCTTAGCAAATGGCATATCCATGTGTAGCCCTTTTGCTCTCTCGTTAGCCAACATTTTATTTGGGGTTTTAAAAAAAATAATTATTTTAACAATATATTGTATTGGTAAATGTCATATCAATGGTTAGCTCTTTTGCTCTATCGTTATCCAACATTTTATTGGGGTTTTAAAAAAACTAATTATTTTAAAAATATATTGTATTTGCAAATTGCATATCCATGTGTAGCCCTGTTGCTCTATCGTAAGCCTACATTTTATATGGGTTTTTTAAAAAAACTAATTATTTTAAAAATATATTGTATTGTGAAATGGCATATCAATGGTTAGCTCTTTTGCTCTATCGTACGCCAACATTTTATTTGGGTTTTTAAAAAAACTTATTATTTTAAAAATATATTGTATTTGCAAAGGGCATATACATGTGTAGCCCTTTTGGTCTATCGTTAGCCAACATTTCAGTTTGGTTTTTTTTAAAAACTAATTATTTTAAAAATGTATTGTATGACAAATGGCAAATCCATGTGTAGCCCTTTTGGTCTATTGTTAGCAAACATTTTGTTGGGTTTTTAAAAATAACTAGTTATTTTAAAAATATATTGTATTGGCAAATGCCATATCCATGTGTAGTCCTATTGCTCTATCGTTACCCAATGTTTTATGTGGATTTTTTAAAAAACTAATTATTTAAAAAATATATTGACTTAGCAAATGGCATATCCATGTGTAGCCCTTTTGCTCTCTTGTTAGCCAACATTTTATTTGGGGTTTTAAAAAAAATTATTATTTTAACAATATATTGTATTGGCAAATTGCATATCCATGTGTTGCCCTTTTGCTCTATCGTTTTCCAATATTTTAGTTGGTTTTTTAAAAACACTAATTAAATTTTAAATTTATTGTCTTGCAAATGGCATATCTACGTGTAGGCCTTTTAGTCTATCGTTATCCAACATTTTATTTGGGTTTTTACAAAAACTAATTATTCAAAAAATGTATTGTATTGCAAATCGCATATCCACATGTAGCTCTTTTGCTCTATCGTTTTCCAACGTTTTAGTTGGGTTTTTAAAAAAAATTATTATTTAACAAATATATTGTATTAGTAAATGGTATATCCATGTGTATCTCTTTTGCTTTATCGTTAGCTAACAATTGATTTGGGTTTTTAAAAAACTAATTATTTTAAAAATATATTGTATTGTGAAATGGCATATCAATGGTTAGCTCTTTTGCTCTATCGTTAGCCAACATGTTATTTTGGTTTTAAAAAACTAATTATTTTTAAAATATATTGTATTTGCAAATGGCATACCATGTGTAGCCCTTTTGCTCTATCGTTAGCCAACATTTCATATGGGTTTTTTTTTTTAAAACTAATTATTTTTAATATATATTGTATTGGCAAATTGTGTATCCATGTGTTGTCCTTTTGCTCTATCGTTATCCAACATTTTATTTGGATTTTTAAAAAAACTAATTATTTAAGAATGTATTGTATTGCAAATAACATATCCATGTGTAGCCCTTTTGCTCTATCGTTAGCCAACATTTTATTTGGGTTTTTAAAAAAAATAATTATTTAAAAAATATATTATATTAGCAAATGGCATATCCATGTGTAGCCCTTTTTCTCTCTCGTTAGCCAACATTTTATTTGGGGATTTAAAAAAAAAATATTATTTTAACAATATATTGTATTGGCAAATGTCATATCCATCTGTAGCTCTTTTGCTCTATCGTTATCCAACATTTTATTTGGGTTTTTAAAAAAACTTATTATTTTAAAAATATGTTGTATTGGCAAATGGCATATCCATGTGTAGCCATTTTACTCTATCGTTAGCCAATATGTTTGTTGGGTTTTTAAAAAAACTAATTATTTTTAAAATTTATTGTATTGCAAATGGCATATCCATGTGTAGCATTTTTTTCTCTCGGTAACTAACATTTTATTAGGGTTTTTAAAAAAGCTAATTAGTTAAAAAATGTATTGTATTGCAAATGCCATATCCATGTGTAGCCCTTTTGGTCTATCGTTCGCCAACATTTTTGTTAGGTTGTAAAAAAACTAATTATTTTAAAAATGTATTGTATTGCAAATGGCATATCCATGTGTAGCCTTTTTGGTCTATCGTGAGCCAATATTTAGTTGGGTTTTTAAAAAATAATAATTATTTAAAAAATATATTGTATTGGAAAATGGCATATCACAGGTTTGCCCTTTTGCTCTATCGTTAGCCAACATTTTATTGGGTTTTTAAAAAAACTAATTATTTTTAAAATATATTGTATTGGCAAATGGCCTATCTATGTGTTGCCCTTTTGCTCTATCGTTTACCAATATTTAAGTTGGTTTTTAAAAAACACTAATTATTTTAAAAATGTATTGTATTGGCAAATAGTATATCCATGTGTAGCTCTTTTGCTCTATCGTTATCCAACATTTTTTGGGTTTTTTTACAAAAACTAATTATTTAAAAATATATTGTATTGGTAAATGGCATATCCATGTGTAGCCCTTTTGCTTTATCGTTAGCCAACATTTAAGTTGGCTTTTTAAAAAAACTAATTATTTTAAAAATATATTGTATTGTGAAATGGCATATCAATGGTTAGCAACATTTTATTTGAGTTTTTAAAAAACTAATCATTTAAAAAATATATTGTATTGCAAATGGCATATCAATGTGTAGCCCTTTTGGTCTATCGTAAACCAACATTTTAGTTGGGTTTAAAAAAAAACCTAATTATTTTAAAAATGTATTTTATTGCAAATGGCATATCCATGTGTAGCCTTTTTATTCTATCGTTAGCCAACATTTATTTTTTTAAATATATTGTATTGGAAAATGCCATATCAATGTGTAGCCCTTTTTTTCTATCCTTAGCCCACATTTTAGTTGGGTTTTTTAAAAAAATAATTATTTAAAAAATGTATTGTGTTGGCAAATGGCATATCCATGTGTAGTCCTTTTGCTCTATCGTTTGCCAATATTTTCGTTGGTTTTAACAAAAAACTAATTATTTAAAAAATGTATTGTATTGCAAATGGCATATCCATGTGTAGCTCTTTTGCTCTATCGTTATCCAACATTTTATTTGGGTTTTTACAAAAACTAATTATTTTTAAAATATATTGTATTGGCAAATGGCATATCCATGTGTAGCCCTTTTGCTCTATCGTTAGCCAACAATTTATTTGGGTTTTAAAAAACTAATTATTTTTAATATATATTTTATTGGCAAATGGAATATCGATTTGTTGCCCTTTTGCTTTATCAGTAGCCAACATTTTATTTTGGTTTTAAAAAAAACTAATTATTAAACAATGTATTGTATTGCAAATAACATATCCATGTGTAGCCCTTTTGGTCTATCGTGGGCCAACATTTTAGTTAGGTTTTAAAAAAAAACTAATTATCATAAAAATGTATTGTATTACAAATGCCTATCCATGTGTAGCTCTTTTGCTCTCTCGTTAGCCAACATTTTATTTGGGGTTTCAAAAAAAATTATTATTGAAAAAATATATGATATTGGCAAATGGCATATCAATGTGTAGTGCTTATGCTCTATCGTTAGCCCACATTTTCGTTGATTTTAAAAAGAAACTAATTATTTAAAAAATGTATTGTATTGCAAATGGCATATCCATGTGTAGCTCTTTTGCTCTATCGTTATCTAACATTTTATTTGGGTTTTTACAAAACCTAATTATTTAAAAAATATATTGTATTGGAAAATGGAATATCCATGTGTAGACCTTTTGCTCTATCGTTAGACAACATTTTCGTTGCTTTTTAAAAAAACTAATTATTTAAAAAATATAATGTATTGGCAAATGGCGTATACATGTGTAGCTCTTTTACTCTATGGTTAGCCAACATGTTTGTTGGGTTTTAAAAAAAAACTAATTATTTTAAAAATATATTGTATTGGCAAATGGCATATCCATGTGTAGCTCTTTTGCTCTATCGTTAGTTAACATTTTTTGGGGTTTTTTAAAAAAACTAATTATTTTAAAAATATATTGTATTGGCCAATGGCATATCCATGTGTAGTCCTTTTGCTCTATCGTAAGCCAACATTTTAGTTGTGTTTTAATTAAAAAAAACTAATTATTTAAAAAATATATTATATTGGCTAATGGAATATCCATGTGTAGTCCTTTTGCTCTATCGTTATAAAACATTTTCGTTGGTATTTAAAACAAACTAATTATTTTAAAAATATATTGTATTAGCAAATGGCATATCCATGTGTAGCTCTCTTGCTCTATCGTTTGACAACATTTTCGTTGGTTTAAAAAAAAAACTAATTATTTTAAAAATATATTGTATTGGCAAATGGCATATCCATGTGTAGCTCTTTTGCTCTATCGTTAGACAACATTTTATTGGAGTTTTTAAAAAACTAATTATTTAAAAAAATATATTCTATTGCAAATGGCATATCAATGTGTAGACTGTTTGGTCTGTCGTTAACCAACTTTTTAGTTGGGTTTTAAAAAAAACTAATTATTTAAAAAATGTATTGTATTGTAAATGGCATATCCATGTGTAGCTCTTTTGCTCTATCGTTATTTAACATTTTATTTGGGTTTTTACAAAAACTAATTATTTTTAAAATATATTGTATTGGCAAATGGCATATCCATGTGTAGCCTTTTTGCTCTATCGTTAGGCAACATTTTATTTGGGTTTTAAAAAACTAGTTATTCTTAATATATATTGTATTGGCAAATGGTATATCCATGTGTTACCCTTTTGCTCTATCGTTGGCCAACATTTTATTTGGGTTTTTAAAAAACTAATTATTAAAAAATGTATTGTATTGCAAATAACATATCCATGTGTTGGGTTTTAAATAATAATGATTTTTTTAAAAATGTATTGTATTGCAAATGGCATATCCATGTGTAGCCTTTTTTGTCTACTGTTAGCCAACATTTAGTTGGGTTTTAAAAAAACTAATTATTTTTCAAATATATTGTATTGGCAAATGCCATTAACATGTGTAGCCCTTTTTCTTCTATCGTTAGCCCACATTTGAGTTGTTTTTTTTTTATAATTATTTCAAAAATTTATTGTATTGGCAAAGGGTATATCCATGTGTAGCTCTTTTGCTCTATCGTTATCCAACATTTTATTTGGGTTTTTAAAAAAACTAATATATTTAAAAAATATATTGTATTGCAAATGGCATATCAATGTGTAGCCCTTTTGCTCTATCCTTATCTTAATTTTATTTGGGTTTTTACAAAAACTAATTATTTTAAAAATATATTGTATTGCAAATGGCACATCCATGTGTAGCCCTTTTGCTCTATCGTTAGCCAACAATTTATTTGGGTTTTTAAAAAAACTAATTATTTTAAAATATATTGTATTGTGAAATGGCATATCAATGGTTAGCTCTTTTGCTCTATCGTTAGCCAACAGTTTATTTGGGTTTTAAAAAACGAATTGTTTTTAAAATATATTGTATTTGCGAATGGCATATCCATGTGTAGGCCTTTTGCTCTATCGTAAGCCAACATTTTATATGGGTTTTTACAAAAACTAATTATTTAAATAATATATTGTATTGGCAAATGGCATATCCATGTGTAGCTCTTTTGCTCTATCGTTAGACAACATTTTATTTTGGTTGTAAAAAACTAATTATTTTTAATATATATTGTATTGGCAAATGGCATATCAATGTGTAGACCTTTTGGTCTGTCGTTAACCAACTTTTTAGTTGGGTTTTAAAAAAAACTAATTATTTAAAAAATGTATTGTATTGCAAATGGCATATCCATGTGTAGCTCTTTTGCTCTATCGTTATTCAACATTTTATTATGGTTTTTACAAAAACTAATTATTTTAAATATATATTGTATTGGCAAATGGCATATCCATGTGTTGCCCTTTTTCTCTATCGTTGGCCAACATTTTATTTGGGTTTTTAAAAAAACTAATTATTAAACAATGTATTGTATTGCAAATAACATATCCATGTGTAGCCCTTTTGGTCTATCGTTGGCCAACATTTTAGTTGGGTTTTTAAAAACAAACTAATTATCATAAAAATGTATTGTATTACAAATGCCTATCCATGTGTAGCTCTTTTGCTCTCTCGTTAGCCAACATTGTATTTGGGGTTTCAAAAAAAATTATTATTTAAAAAACATATTGTATTGGCAAATGCATATCCATGTGTAGTCCTTCTGCTCTATCGTTAGCCAACATTTTAGTTGGGTTTTTAAAAAAAAACTAATTATTTAAAAAATATATTGTATTGGAAAATGGAATATCCATGTGTAGACCTTTTGCTCTATCGTTAGACAACATTTTCGTTGCTTTTTAAAAAAACTAATTATTTTAAAAATATATTGTATTGGCAAATGGCGTATACATGTGTAGCTCTTTTACTCTATCGTTAGCCAACATGGTTGTTGGGTTTAAAAAAAACAACTAATTATTTAAAAAATATATTGTATTGGAAAATTCCATATCAATGTGTACCCCTTTTTCTTCTACTGTTAGCCAACATTTTAGTTAGGTTTTTAAAAAAAATAATTATGTAAAAATTTTATTATATTGGAAAATGGCATATAAATGGTTAGCTCTTTTGCTCTATCGTTATCCAACATTTTATTTGGGTTTTTACAAAAACTAATTATTTTAAAAATATATTGTATTGGCAAATGGCTTATCCATGTGTAGTCTTTTTGCTCTATCGTTAGCCAACATTTTATTTGGGTTGTAAAAAACTAATTATTCTTAATATATATTGTATTGGCAAATGGCATATCTATGTGTTGCCCTTTTGCTCTATCGTTAGCCAACATTTTATTTGGGTTTTTAAAAAAACTAATTATTAACAATGTATTGTATTGACAATAACATATACATGTGTAGCCCTTTTGGTCTATCGTTGGCCTACATTTTAGTTGGGTTGTTTTAAAAAAATTAATTATTTAAAAAATGTATTGTATTACAAATGCCATATCCATGGGTAGCCGTTTTGGTCTATTGTAAGCAAACATCTTATTTTGGGTTTCAAAACAAAAATTATTTAAAAAATATATTGTATTGGCAAATGGCATATCCATGTGTAGCCCTTTTGCTCTATCGTTCGACAACATTTTAGTTGGGTTTTTACAAAAACTAATTATTTTTAAAATATATTGTATTGGCAAATGGCATATCCATGTGTAGCCCTTTTGCTCTATCGTTAGACAACATTTCATTTGGGTTTTTTTTAAAACTAATTATTGAAAAAAATATATTGTATTGGCAAATGGCATATCCATGTGTAGTCCTTTTGCTCTATCGTTAGCCAACATTTTAGTTTGGTTTTTAAAATAACTAATTATTTAAAAAATATATTGTATTGCAAATAGCATATCAATGTGTAGCCCTTTTTGTCCATCGTTAACCAACATTTTAGTTGGGTTTAAAAAAATAATAATTATTTAAAAAATTTATTGTATTGCAAATGGCATATCCATGTGTAGCCTTTTTGGTCTATCGTTAGCCAACATTTAGTTGGGTTTTTAAAAAAACTAATTATTTTAAAAATATATTGTATCGACAAATGCCATATCCATGTGTAACTCTTTTTCTCTATCGTTAGCAAACATTTTAGTTGGGTTTTTAAAAAACTAATTATTTAAAAAATATATTGTATTGCAAATGGCATATCAATGTGTAGTCCTTTTGCTCTGTCGTTAGCCAACACTTTATTTGTTTTTGTTTTTTTTTAACCAAGTATTTGAAAAATATATTGTATTGGCAAATGGCATACTGATGTGTAACTCTTTTGCTCTATCGTTAGACAACATTTTATTTGGGTTGTTAAAAAAACTAATTATTTAAAAAAAATATATGGTATTGGCAAATGGCATATCTATTGGTAGCATTTTTTCTCTTTCGTTAGCCAACATTTTATTTTGTTTTTTTAAAAAAATTATTATTTTAAAAATATATTGTATTGGCAAATGCCATATCCATGTGTAGTCCTTTTGCTCTATCGTTAGCTAACATGTTTGTTGGGTTTTTTAAAAAAACTAGTTATTTTAAAAATATATTGTATTGGCAAATGGCATATCCATTTGTAGCTCTTTTGCTCTATCGTTATCCAACATTTTATTTGGGTTTGTAAAAAACTTATTATTTTAAAAATATATTGTATTGGCAAATGCCATATTTATGTGTAGCCCTTTTGCTCTATCGTTAGCCAACATGTTTGTTAGGTTTTTAAAAAAAAACTAATTATTTTAAAAATGTATTGTATGACAAATGGCAAATCCATGTGTAGCATTTTTGGTCTATTGTTAGCAAACATTTTGTTGGGTTTTTAAAAAAACTAATTATTTTAAAAATATATTGTATTGGCAAATGCCATATCTATGTATAGCCCTTTTGCTCTATCGTTAGACAACATTTTAATTGAGTGTTTTAAAAAAAAATTATTTAAAAAATATATTGTATTGGCAAATGGCATATCAATGGTTTACATTTTTGCTCTATCGTTAGCCAACATTTTATTTGGGTTTTAAAAAAAAACTTATTATTTTTCAAATATATTGTATTGGCATATGGCATATCAATGTGTAGCTCTATTGCTCTATTGTACGACAACATGTTGTTGGGGTTTTAAAAAAAACTAATTATTTGTTAAATGTATTGTATTGCAAATGGCATATTTACGTGTAGCCCTTTTGGTCTATCGTTAGCCAACATTTTAGTTGGGTTGTAAAAAAAACTACTTATTTAAAAAATGTATTGTATTGCAAATGGCATATCCATGTGTAGCCTTTTTGGTCTATCGTAGACCAACATTTTGTTGGGTTTTAAAAAAAACTAATTATTAGAAAAATATATTGTGTTAACAAATGCCATATCGATGTGTAGCCCTTTTGCTCTATCGTTAGCCAACATTTAGTTGGGTTTTTAAAAAAACTAATGATTTTTTAAATATATTGTATTGCAAAATGCCATATCAATGTGTAGCCCTTTTTTCTTTTATCGTAAGCCCACATTTTAGTTGGGTTTTAAAAAAAAATAATTATTTAAAAAATTTATTGTTTTGGCAAATGGCATATCCATGTGTCATCCTTTTGCTCTATCGTTTGCCAACATTTTCGTTGGTTTTTAAAAAAAACTAATTATTTTAAAAAAATATTGTCTCTATCTTTATCCAAAAGTTTATTTGGGTTTTTACAAAAACTAATTATTTTAAAAATATATTGTATCGGCAAATGGCATATCCATGTGTAGTCCTTTTGCTCTATCGTTAGCCAACATGTTAGTTGTGTTTTTTAAAAAACTAATTATTTTTAAAATGTATTGTATTGCAAATGGCATATCTATGTGTAGCCCTTTTGGTCTATTGTTAGCTAACAATTTAGTTGAGTTTTTAAAAAAAACAATTATTTAAAAAATGTATTGCATTGCAAATTGCTTATCCATGTGTAGCCCTTTTTGTCAATCGTTAGCAAACATTTTAGTAGGGTTTTTAAAAACTAATTATTTAAAAAATATATTGTATTAGTAAATGGCATATCAATGTGAAGCCCTTTTGCTCAATCGTTAGCCAACACTGTATTTGGGTGTTTTTTTTTAAATTATTTTTGAAATATATTGTATTGGCAAATAGCATATCCATGTGTAGCTCTTTTGCTCTATCGTTAGGCAACATTTTATTTGGGTTTTTAAAAAAACTTATTATTTTAAAAATATATTGTATATGCAAATAGCATACCCATGTGTAGCTCTTTTGCTCTATCGTTAGCCAACATTTTATTTGGGTTTTTACAAAAACTAATTATTTTTAAAATGTATTGTATTGGCAAATGGCATATCGATATGTAGCTCTTTTACTCTATCGTTAGCCAACATTTTATTTGGGTTTAAAAAAAATATCATTTTAAAATATATATTGTATTGGCAAATTGCATATCCATGTGTAGACCTTTATCTCTATCGTTAGCCAACATTTTATTTGGGTTTTAAAAAAACTAATTATTTTGAAAATATATTGTATTGGCAAATGCCATATCCATGTGTAGCCCTTTAGGTCAGTCGTTAGCCAACATTTTATTTGGGTTTAAAAAAAATATCATTTTAAAATATATATTGTATTGGCAAATTGCATATCCATGTGTAGCCCTTTTGGTCTATTGTTAGCCAACATTTTAGTTAGTTTTAAAAAAAACTAATTATTTTAAAAATATATTGTATTGGCAAATGATATATCCATGTGTAGTCCTTTTGCTCTATCTTTAGCCAACATGTTAGTTGTGTATTTTTAAAAAAACTAATTATTTTAAAAATGTATTGTATTGCAAATGGCATATCCATGTGTAACTCTTTTTGTCTATCGTTAGCAAACATTTTAGTAGGGTTTTTAAAAAACTAATTATTTAAAAAATATATTGTATTGCAAATGGCATATCAATGTGTAGTCCTTTTGCTCTGTCGTTAGCCAACACTTTATTTGGTTTTTTTTTTTAAACCAAGTATTTGAAAAATATATTGTATTGGCAAATGGCATATCGATGTGTAGCTCTTTTGCTCTATCGTTAGGCAACATTTTATTTGGGTTGTTAAAAAAACTAATTATTTAAAAAAAATATATGGTATTGGCAAATGGCATATCTATTGGTAGCAATTTTTCTCTTTCGTTAGCCAACATTTTATTTTATTTTTTTTTTTTAATTATTATTTTAAAAATATATTGTATTGGCAAATGCCATATCCATGTGTAGTCCTTTTGCTCTATCGTTAGCTAACATGTTTGTTGGGTTTTTTAAAAAAACTAATTATTTTAAAAATATATTGTATTGGCAAATGGCATATCCATTTGTAGCTCTTTTGCTCTATCGTTATCCAACATTTTATTTGGGTTTGTAAAAAACTTATTATTTTAAAAATATATTGTATTGGCAAATGCCATATCCATGTGTAGCCCTTTTGCTCTATCGTTAGCCAACATGTTTGTTGGGTTTTTAAAAAAAACTAATTATTTTAAAAATGTATTGTATTGCAAATGCCATATCCATGTGTAGCCCCTTTCTGTCTATCTTTAGCCAACATTTTAGTTGGGTTGTAAAAAAAACTAATAATTTAAAAAATATATTGTATTGGCAAATGACATATCTATGTATAGCTCTCTTTGTCTATCGTTAGCCAACATTTTAGTTGTTTTTTTATTAACTAATTATTTTCCCAAATAACCAAGCTGATATTTCTATAGTCATGGATGCATCCTGCTGAGCTGTTTGCACTTACTTGCAGCAAATTTTCATATTTTTCCTGAAGATTGACTCCTACAGAAAGTCGTTACAATACTTTTGGACGTGAACTTTTGGCGATTTACTTAGCTATTTAAAATTTTCACTACGCGTTTGAAGATTGCCAATTTGCCCTTTATACTTATCATCGTCCACTTACGTTCGCGCTCCTTGCTAAGCAGAACAAGTATTCTTCATGTGAATCAAAACATTTGGACTTTATTCCCCAGTTCTCCAGCGACATACGGCATGTATCCGATTCACAGAACACTGCTGCAGACAAATTATCTTTTCTAGCCATTAGCGCTATCTCTTTGGCTGTAGATCTTGACCTCCATCAAATGGCTCTAGATCAGACAGCTTTAGAGGATCTCAATCTTTCATCTCCACAGTTTGCGAATTGTAAATTTCAATACATGTCCATTCCTACAGCGGATGAGCAACTTTATGCGATACTTCTACCAATTCAACTCACACAGTCGTTCCTGACACTCATTGAAGGACTTTTTTCTACTCTTTGCACGGATTGGCCCACAACGGTGCCTCTGTCTAATTTCGACCAGGTTCTTATGGCTTGACATGAGACGTGACATCACTGGTTGGACCCGTTCCTGCCTATTCTGTCAGAAATCCAAGGTACACAAACATGTACGAGCCCCCTCACTCTTTAACATTTTCAGCACCCATGATGCTAGATTCAAACACATACACATTGATTTGGTTTGACCCTGACCTGTCAGCCAGTACTATTATTACTTAGTGACGTCTTTTGATTGTTTTCCCGATGGCCTTAAGCTATCCCACGAATCGATATATCTGCTGAAACTGTAGTGCGTTATGGTGTCCCAGCAATAATTACCACTGATAATGGCAGACAGTTTGAATCCTGCCTATTTCAAAAGCGAGCAAAGATACTCGGTGTAAAACTTTCTAAGACTATTAGTTATTACCCAGCTTGTAATGGAATGATTTAGCGCTTTCATCGGATATTAGAAGCCGCATTACGTGCAACGTCTGACACACAGCGTTGGATGGAGTACGTTCCCATCGTTCTTCTTGGTTGTCGCTCTGCTATGAAAGAAGACTTGTGATATTCCTCAGACGAACTGCTTTACGGTACACCATTGACGTTACCTGGTCATATATTCACTCCTCAAGAATAACTGGTAATGGATTTGGAACTCTATGTAAATAGACTTAGATGCTATTTTAGCAGGTCATCACCCATGAACACTCGTCATCAAAGCATCAGGTCAACTTTACATGAAGACATTTTATCATGGAAACACGTTTTTGTTCGTAGTGATTCGGTTAAACAACCACTCGCACCATCTTATTCCGGTCCTTATCCGGTGCTTGATCGCAACAGAAAGTATTTTACTCTAGATATTGGAGGAACTAAAGAGACAATGTCGGTTGACAGACTTAAGCGAGCATATACAGACAGCGACACCCTGGAACCCCACGTGCCACCCACTATTGTAGCAGTTACCTCCTCCTTTCACACATAACTGCACCGGTTGGCCGTTAGGTGTCGCTTATTCACCGACAGGTGGCGCTGAAAAGCGACACCAGAGTTATCTGCCCTTCTGAGTATAAAAACAGGTGCAAACGAAAAATCATTCTCTTTTTCATTCAACAGCCTCGCAGAGACGTCCCCTTGGCACCAGCTGGGACGCGTTGCCGAGAACACCGACGAGGAACCTGGAAAACCTCTTTCTTCTGCTACCGTTGTCTCACTCGAAGACTACTACCATCTTCACTTGAAGAAACCCCACGGGCAGCCCGGAGAACCATTACATTTTTCCTCTTCCTCAACCGGACACCGTCCAACTCTCTCTCTTTTACATATACCAAACGGTATAGGTATCTTTGAGTCAATAAAACCCCTCTTTTTTGTTGCCTGTTACTCAGTTGTTCATTCAATTCATTTCGTGCGATAAATGTAAGGAAGGGACAAACTATCCCTTCCATAACAAATGGTGAAAAAGCGACACCTAACGGCCAACCGGTGCAGTTATGTGTGAAAGGAGGGGGTAACTGCTACACTATAACATTGCCTGAATTGTTTGATGTAGAATATTTGGATATTTCCCAGTTATGCCTAGCCACTCACCTAACCACTACACGGTCTGGTCGACATGTACATTGACGAATAAATCTATATATCCCTTCAGTTGATGTATCTCCTTTATTCAGTGACCATACAACAGCTAACTAACAATTTCTATTTAGAATGTGCAACTCAATAAAAATTTATAGAGAAGTAAAAAAATATTTTAAAGAATCGTTAATTCTGTCTACAACAACATAACGTAAGCAATTTGTTTCCTTTTAGCTCATCCATACACATTTAACATTTCACATTATAATCTCATTTAAAAGCGCATTCCGTACTTAAATCGTAATATAAAGAAGGTGTTCAGTTCTTTGTTCGATAATTTAATCTTTAAATGTTTTACTTTAAAACAACTTCCTGTAAATATAACTTTATTTTAGGGAGATTTAAAAACACAATAAAAGTTACACGAATGATTGGATTCTTTAAAGAACGCAAAATCGGTGACGTCAGCAATTCTGTGTTATGTTTTGGAGGAAAACTTTTGTAGAATTTTTATTTTAAGTAATTTATTTTACAAAAGTAAGTAATCAAATAGGTCGTTTAATGTTTTGGTACTTCTGCAGTTTACGGACCGTGGTGAAATAATGACTTATTATTTAGAAATACATTCTCAATATGGGGAGTGGATTTGTTATCTATTCTGTACTTTCACCAAACAATTTAACAAATAAAGTAAATACATTTGTGAAACTGAAACTCTCGCCGGAATTTATATTATGAAAGACAACATCCGAGCCAACACCGTTTGCTGTTAATTTACTACGTCGGTTAATATTCCGGTTTGTCTAATTTTTCATAATTATTAATTGTTTTTGTCATTAAATAAAATGATAATAATTTTACCCGTAATATTCACCAAAGAGATTTAATTTTATGCGAACCTGCTTTTCAGTTGCCATCTTAAATGTGACCTCAACCCATCATCTCGGCTCGTTTTAATTAACACATTTAATAATCGTTTCTTTCTTGAAAGCAGATTGTAATAATAAAAATGTAAGTATTGCTTGAATTTACTTGTCTTGGGGGGTATTTTTTTTTTTTTTTACTTCATGGGCGCATCCGAACCGTTTTGAGTTCCTTTGGTTTTGTTATAGAAATGAGTCAACCTTCCAAGTTTGCATGTAAACGAAGAACGGCCATTTTATAGATTCGTCTCCAATCGGCTTTTTTTTTTGTTGTCTCTTTTTATAGTTTTTTTTTTTTTCTGTAGTGGTTTTATAGTTTTTTTGTTTGTTTTTATTCGAGTGCCTGAGGAATATTTTTTACAATGAAAACCGTCGTAAATAAGTAGTTTAGTTATTACGTACCCTAGGGACCTCCATTTGCATGTGAAAAACGATGACGTCACTATTTCCTGTGTACTTTAAGAAGTCATACATTCGTTTTGCTTTATTTGAGAGAGTTTTTTTTTTTGCAATCGGTAAATTTTACCGATTGCAAAAAAAAACTCTCTCAAATAAAGTTATACTTGTTTTAAAGTAAAATAGTTTATTTAAAGGTTACATTATCAAATTCGGAAAGAAACCCTTCTTTATTGTGTGATGGAAGTACGAAATTTTCGGGTATTTTTAACAATAGCCCTACAACGAAAACGCTGAAAAAACAAACAAATATACAACAAATAAAAGTTACCGTAGCCGATAAAACTGAATTTCCAAGTTAACTGTGACAGTTATTAATAGGTACGTGCAAAATCAATGGCCGATTCCCAAAATGAAAAAACATTTTGACCCCCTCCCCCCTTTACTTAAAAATACACTAAAATTCAGGAAATCAACCAATTTTACTGAAATTTTCAATATTTATTAATCAACAATCACGGAATATAATGAAACCATTTTTTTTTTATTAAAATCTTAGTGAAAATGCATTCTTTTTTAAAAAAGAAACTACACCTTTACTAAAGTTATATTTTTATATATTAATTAAAAAAATGCATGATTTTTTTCACAGTTGCTTATGTCAATAAAGGATCGTAGATGTTAACAATTAAATTTTTTTTTCAAAATATTTCGTATATATTACGAAAAAGGCCAGTAAATACCGTGTTAATAAAATCACTATAACTCGAAGAAAAATTAATTTTTTGAATTAACGATATTATTATTGAATAAAGCCTTGTTTAATCAATATTTTCACCAAAAAATAATATAATTGCAAAAAATATTTCATGTGATTTTAATGATTAGAGTTTTGGGAAAAATAAAAAATGCGACATAATTATATTTCTCTTTTATAGATGAACGTGGCATCATCAGCGCAAGAATTTTTTTTTATAATCTTGAAAATAAACCAAAAATTGACAAATTTGAGATCCAGGAACTTAACGAAAAAAAGAATTTAAAAAATTGAATAATTTCTACTAACGATGAACTTTCATTAGTATGGTAGCCCCGTTCTGTAATAACCAGGTGGGATTAGCCTTCCAACAATCACTCACTTTTACAGCGCAAATTTTTTTTTTTTTTAGAGATTCAACAAGTTCGTTCATTTCACAATTCATCGTCAATTATTTGGAAAGATTTGTATTTGTTTTGTCTTTTTTTCATTAATAAATATTTAAGTTAAAAACAATTATTTATCAATAAATAACTGTTTTAACTTTTTTTTTTCAATGAATAAATTGTCAGTGTAGTCATTGACTTTAATTTACTTTTTCACACTTAAAATAAAAAAATAAAAACACTTTATTTTTAAAAGAATCAATGTAATTTATCGTTACGACACGTTAAGAATAAATCGAGTAACTAAAGTTTTAAATCATGTAAAAAAAATTGATAAAAGTGACGCAGTTCGTAACGTAAAAATATTTTTAACATTTAAAAAATAGTTTTATTTCAAATTCTAAGGAAAAACATTGGTAAACAGACGTCATCAATAATTTCAGAGTATTACTAAATTAAAAACTGAACCTTTTCAGTTAAAAATAATTGCGTACACTCACAAATAATTAAATAAGCATTTCCTTTTTTATTATAACAAAATAAGGGTACTTAAATTTGTTTATAACCTTAAAAAGAATAAAGAAATTAATGGATAATAATTTTTCAACTTCTATAAACTATTATTACATTTTTATATATAAAGTTAAAAATGATAAATCATGACATTTTTTGTCTTCCATATATTTTGCATAGCAATAGTCAATTTGTAAACAACGTCCTTTTCCGATGAAGTTATGGTGAATTTTACTCATTTATCACATTTGAAGGGATAATTTTGCAAATTTTTAGTCAAACGTGGGATTTATTTATTTTTTTAATTCAGTGTCTTATGACTTTAATTTAATAATTATCTTTGAAATAGTTTCCAAAAACTTATATTTATCTTTCAAGGGATTTTTACAAGTAATTTTTTCAAAGTTCAAAATTCATGAATTTTTGGCCGCCGTGATTACATATTTTATTATAATTTATTTTTCACACGTAAATATGAAGTTATTTTCGTTTAGAGATTAAGTTTAGGCTTTTATCTTTCAAACACAATCAAAGTTTACACGGAAACTAATCAAATAATTAATGATAAGCGCTTTTTAATAAGCATAGTCCGTGCAAGAGACCGCCATTTTTGCACGTAACTATATAACAGTAATATGAACATGGAACCGGAACTCCCCCTAGAACCCCGACAGGAGCAAACAATTCTATTAAGTCTTACGGTTTTTAACACAAACAAAGAAAGAACATGCAACGATAATTGCAGAATGCGACGATAGTTGCAGATAAATCGTCGCATTTTCTTTCTTTGTTTGTGTTAAAAAACCGTAGCACTTTATTAATTGTTATAAAGTTTATTAAATTTTGTGGCATGTAAATAAAAACGCTTAAAAGTTACTTTTTTTTTTAATTTTATAAATTATATAAAGTATTGCTCTCTGATGCAGATTTTAATTCTAGGGAATACTTGGCCAGTTCCCGTAACATTTATCTGCAACTATCGTCGCATTTTCTTTCTTTGTTTGTGTTAAAAACCGTAATACTTTTTTTATTAATTGTTATAAAGTTTATTAAATTTGTAGCATGTAAATAAAAACGCTTAAAAGTTATCTTTAATGCATATAAAAGCCGTAACATTGCTAAGTTTTAGCGGATTCGGAATCGCGGCACTTCCACATTCAGTAAAAAAGCGCCTATATATTAATAAACTAACACATTGTACTGGAAAACTATACAACTGATTGTAGAATCAAATTGTTTAATTAAAAAAATGTCATTAAACAAACACACACACACACTGTGTTCACTGTATTTGATTTTTTGGTGCTTCCACATTTTAGGACCCACGCTAACTATTTATATGTATGGGGGGATAAAAAAAATTGGGGGAAAGCGGTCAAAAAAATTTCTTTTTTTCTTTTTTAACTAAAAGATATTTCTATGAATGTTAATATAAAAAAAATTGAGGGGGGTACAAAACATTTCTTTCTTTCTTTTTAAACTAAAGGTCTTTCTATTTATGGGCGAGGGTACAACAAAAATAGGGGTAGGGTCGAATTTTTTTTCTTTATTTTCAACTAAAAATATTCTTGGTCATAAACACAGAAAATCAATGTCTAACCACCACAGAAATGGGTGGGCCAAAATAAGGGTCCTATTTTTAAAAATACGTGTGTATATGTATATACATACACGTGTGTATGTATATAAATACATACACATGTATATATATAGAAATACACATGTGTATATACATACATATATATATGCACATATGTATATATATATATAAATACATACACATGTGTATATACATACATACACATGTGTAAAGATATACATACACATGTGTATATACATACATATATATATGCACATATATATATATATAAATACATACACATGTGTATATACATACATACACATGTGTAAAGATATACATACACACGTGTATATATACATATATATATACATATATATGCATGTGTATATAAATATATATACATAAATATACATATGCATGTGTATATACATAATCATACACACACATATATGTATATATAATCATACACACACACACACACGCATATATATACATATACATAATCATACACACACATATACATACATATGTGTATATATATATATATATATATATATATATATACATACATGGGTATATACATACACATGTGTCTCTATATACATATTAATACATACACAGGTCTATATACACACATGCACATATATATGCATATACACATACATACAAATTAATCCTAAAATTGCAATGTATTATGCCAACTTTATTGGATTTGAAGTAATGATACTTATATTTAAGTTAGTTATATCAAATAAAACTAAAAATCGCACACACACACACACATATATATATATATATATATATATATATATATATATATATATATATATATATATATATATATATATATATGGTAGAAATCTACAATACCGTCCGGCCAATGACCCAATTTTCATAAACCCACTAGCGATTTTCCAAACCCACTAAATCGGAAAGAAAATCACCAGAAATCCGCCAACGCTAACGCTTTCTTTAAGTACGTAATTTCACCGAAAAGGTTTTTTTTTTGCCATTTCAGTATATTCATAGGACATTTATTGAAGAAAATTCTTGCTTTTCTTTTTCTTTTTGAAGTCATTTTTTTTGTTGTTGTTTTTTGTTCAGTGCGATTTTGTATCCTTCAATGAGCATTGCAAGAAAATAAAGGTAAAGGTTGCTACAAGGAACAACTTGCTGATAAAATGCACAAAGTAAAATGGGAAGCTGACCCTAAAAGCTTGTGCACAACAGTATTAGCACTTTAATGCTCTACTGCTAAATATTCTGTTGCAGTTTTAGCTGGATCGTGCCATGCAAAATTAATCGACCCAGTATTACATAATGCATGCTGCAGAATGACTGGGACACTAAGATCAGCCATACTCGCAGCTAAGTACACATTGGTTAGCATTGTATCTATGCCATATACTTAATGGATGCCAATGTGATACTTAAAAAAAATAGTTAACCGACAGAAGACACCATTATAATGCGACAAGGCCGATTGAAATCAAGAACACGTCCATGGCAATGATATCTAATGTACAATTTATCTTTTAAATTTTAAGAATTTCAACTTTATAAATGATAAAAAATAACTTTTTTTAACGGAAAATTTAGAATTGTATTTTTATTATATAAAATAAATTGTTAGCAAAACAAATTATCAAATATATTTTGTTTTTAAATTTTAAGAATGTGAATTTTTTCTAACTTATTCGTATATTTAGATGTAAACTAAGCATTAAATTTACTAACAGATCTATGCGATTAATAATAATATAAAAATAATTCTACAAAAGTCTGTCTAAGCTCTTGATTAGGAACATTCCATAATATGTTGATGGATTATGTTCTTTGTCGACTTTATTTTCTGATTGCAAAACAAAAGAATTTATGAAGCCTTAAAACGTTTTGCTTTAATTTTTAAAAAAATAAAATATCAACTTGGTTTCCATTTTTCTCAGATAAATCACAAGAATACATAAAAATGTAAGTATAACCTCCATCTAATCATATTAACTTTACTGTTACAAATGTAAGTAGAATCTTCAACTAATCATTTATTTTTACTGTTCATTTTTTTGTATTAAAAAAGTTTTTATGTAATTCAGTAGTTTTTTCACTTCAATGTAAAAATATTTAAGTAATCTTTACTTCAAATTATTTGATTTTTAATTAGATTATTTTATCTTCAGATTTGTATTTATATTCTAGTAAAAAGACGTGAGATTTTTTAGTATTAAACTATATTTAAGATAATAAAGTTTCATAAGTAAATTTTTGAACATGAGAAATCAAAAGTCCTGAGTCTTTTTATTATACAAAACCATAATTGATTAATTATTTTACAGACTGTAATAAAAAACATGTGTTACTTCGAAGCCAAGCTTCATTCAACTAAAAAAGGAATACAAAATGGTGGAAGATATTGTCAGTTTTAATATGCGTCACCTGACGACTTCCGGCTCCGGGAGCAAGTATGGAAGCCCATACGAATGTAATATAACATTCGTCCTTGCTAGAAAGAAAAAAATATAATGTCTTCAATAATTTAAGTTTTACCTTTTACCTTTTTTTTAAGTATTACTAAAAAACTAAAACAAGAAATGAACTTGTTCGAAGTTTTTTTCTTTTTGTAAAGTATTACTAAAAAAGTAAAACAAGAAATGAACTTGTTCGAAGTTTTTGTTTTTTTTGTAAAGTATTACTAAAAAAGTAAAACAAGAAATGAACTTGTTCGAAGTTTTTTTTCTTTTTGTAAAGTATTACTAAAAAAGTAAAACAAGAAATGAACTTGTTCGAAGTTTTTTTTTTTTGTAAAGTATTACTAAAAAAGTAAAACAAGAAATGAACTTGTTCGAAGTCTTTTTTTAATAAATTCATTCACGAATTAAGTATTACTAAAAAAAGTAAAGCAAGAAATGAACCTGTTGGATTTAAAAAAAAAAATGTTTAAGCTTTACGAAAGCAATATTACATTCCTGCAATATATATTTTTTTTTTACTTGCTACTCCAGCCAATCTCCATATCGATTCGGAGGTTTTGGTACCTGAGTGGATCGCCTTAGTTCAGGCTGGGCCAATGTATCATCATAGGCTCCGTTATGGCATTGTATATTATCCTGTACAAAGTGGTTCCCTCTCTCTTGTTCCTCAATAGGAGACCTTAAAATTGTCTGGGCTTCGGGACAAGGTGCTAAGTCACGAACAGACACAGTAGAGTTTCGTCCATCTGGGTACCTAATGTGTGCATAGGTCGGGTTACTGTTAAGGAGCTCAACTTGGTTTACATAGGGTTCGTTTTTGTTCCTTACAAACCTTCTTAGCATTACGGGTCCAGGAGTCATTAGCCAAGAGGGAAGTGAGTTTCCATGGGAGGAACGGCGCTGGAATGTGAAGAAACGTTCATGTGGCGTTAGTTGCCATACACAACAACGATCTCTGTGAGTGGAGCACCTTGGCAAGTACAAGTTCCCAATGCTTTTCAGACAGGTTACGCAATCTAAGAGCTAAACGAATCGCCTTCCATATAATGCCATTAATTCTCTCTACTTGTCCGTTTCCGGTTGGATGATAAGGAGTGCTATTACTAGTGGCAACTCCTTTCTGGGAGAAATAAGATTTCAGCTCCTTGGACATGAAAGATGTGCCTCGATCTGAATGTATATAACTTGGCATTCCACATAGGTTAAATAGCAAATCTAAACATTTGATCACTGTTGCTGCAAAAGGAAAACGAGAGTATTCATCAACTCTAATTAATAAATATCAATTAGTCGATACACTAGGCAGAGGACCTTTGAAATCAACACTAAGTCGTTTCATAGGTTTTGTTGCTTTTATAAGAGTTCCTTTTGGTAAGCGATAGAATTGAGGTTTTAGCTCTGCGCAAATCCTACAAGAAGCACACATCTTCTTTACCTCTTCTGTAGAAAAGGGGAGATTCCTTGCTCTTACAAAATGAAGCAGTCGAGTTATCCCTGGATGACACAGTCCATTGTGGAGATCAGCGTGTGTAGATGTATTAAAGGTTGAACAAGTGTATGCTCGGGAAAATGTGTCGGGGACCACATTATCTTTACCAGGACGATACTTGATAGTGTAGCTGAATGCGGCAAGTTCCAGTCTCCATTCCTGGATTTTTGCATTCTTAATTTTCGTACGTCTTTTACTATCGAACATAAAGGCTACTGACCGCTGATCGCTAATCAAAGTAAAGTGGCTTCATGCCAGATAGTGGCTCCATTTATGCACTGCCTCAATAATGGCAGTCGCTTCTTTTTCTACGATGTGGTATTTTAGTTCACTGCCTTGTAGTGTTCTAGATATAAAAACCACAGGTCGTCCTCCTTGATTAAGAATGGCGGAAATCGCAACATCGGACGCATCACACTCTACCTCAAAGGGCAAGTTTTCATCCACCGTCTGCAGAGTAGCCTTTTCCAATTCTATTTTCAGCAAGTTGAAGGATTTCAAGGCCTTCTCTTCCAATGGAAATTTTCTCGCGTTTTTTAGCAGTTCAATTTTGTTAGAAAATTCATGTATCCATTTTGCATAGTACGCAAAAATTCCAATTATCCTTTTAAGTGATTTTAAGTTCTCGGGTGGATGAAGCTCCTTTAATGGGCGAAGTCGCTCTGTATCAGGCTTGATGATACACTTCCCAACACAGTACCCCAGCATGTTAATAGAAGGCACGGACTTTACAGTCTTTGATTGGTTAAGAATAAGGTTTCTTAGACCAACAGTGTCTAGGAACTGCTTTACATTTTCATCATGTTCCTCCTGAGTATGTCCTGCAATTATTACATTGTCATGGTACGGGAAAATACCGTGCAGGTTCCCCTCTTTTACTATACTGTCCATAGCCCGCTGGAAGGCAACGACCCCATTTGTAACTCCAAACGGAATTCTACAAAACTGATACAAGCAACTATTTGCCTCAAACGCGGTATAGTTTTTATCAGCCTCATTTATAGGCACTTGGTGGTAGGCACTTTTAAGATCAAAAGTGGAGAATACCTTGTATTTTGCAAGATCATTCACCATGTCGTCTATCCTTGGCAATGGGTAGGCATCTAATTCAGTGTATTGGTTAATTGTTTGTGAATAATCCACACACATCCGCTTTTTATGTCGGTGGGTAGGGTCCTTCGCTACCACTACTTGGGCTCGCCATGGTTATATGCTGGTTTCGATTATGCCCTCAGAGAGTAAATGATTAACTTCCTCTGCAATGAATATCTGATCGTCTTTGCTAAAACGTCTGGATTTTGCAGCTATTGGTTTGCGGTTTGAAGATACATTTTGAAAAAGAGACGGCTCTTCTATTTTTGCTGCGGCCAATGCACAAATGGGGGGGGGCTCTATCCATAGTTAACTCTGGACGGGGCCCACCGTATTTAAAAGTTACACTCTGATGTTGACGCAAGAAATCCTGGCAAAGTATTAAGGGGTAAGTGTAGTATTAAGTCTGAACACAGATTTTTCAGAATAGCAAGCCGTTTAGCAATGTAGAACTGGTTATTAAGATCGAGACTAGGTTAACAACAACATAGCCCTTGGAACGAGTATTCAAGGTTTTCTGAGCCATAGAAATGTCTTTATTAGACGGATAAATTTTTAGTTTTAGTTCCTGCACAATTGTTTCGTTAAGATCGCGGTTAGTACTGCAAGAATCCAGGAGAGCACTTAATCTTGTCCCGTTAATAGTCGCATGCATTGCAGCTGGCACGAGTCTTTGTGGTATGTTGTAAATGTGGTCAGTAAGTGAGAACCGACCAATGTTACCACTGAACTTAAAGACTTAGATTTGCACACGCGGGCATAATGTCCTTTCTTGAAGCATTTATTGCAAGTAGCCTTGCGGGCGGGACAGCTATCTCTTGAATAATTGGAGAAACCACAAAAGAAACATTTATGATTCTTATATGTGACAGCTGTAGCCGATTCACTGGGAGTAACTGGAGGACTAGAACAACTACATTCACATACCTGTAGTGATCCTGGGTCCACGACTGAAGCCAGGTAGGTATCCAGAGTTGCATATGCATCACTATTACGCTGGGCTATATCCAACGCAGAGGCTTGACTGTACGCCATCAGAAGGTCCAGCGTTTTATATTCCAGAAAAGAAGGCGTCACGCATTGCCTCGTTGCCACACTCCTCTGCACGGTGGTCGCGGAAGTTGCAATTCCTTTTTAGTTTCTCCAATACTTGAAAAAATTCGTCCATCGTTTCTCCCGGCTTCTGCCGTCTGTTTCGTAGTATATGTCTTGCAAAAACTTCATTTGGTGTTTTAATAAACAAGCTGTCCAGCTTTGCTATAGCAGCATCAAAGTTCGTACATGTCTCTATAAATTCATAAACATTAGAGCTCACACAGCTTAACAGAGCTTTGTATTTGTTTGGTATCCTATCTTCATAATCTTCAAGGTAATTACTTAATATTGCACGCCAGTGTCGGTATTCCTTGGCAGCTGTCAGTAGACTGGGATCAATGTCTAGGCATTTTGGTTTCTATGTCACATCCATCTTAGTATCGTGGTAGACATCCAAAAAACAAGATTTAGTTGAATAAATTGTAATAAAAAAACACGTGTTACTTGGAAGCCAAGCTTTATTCAACTAAAAAAGGAATGCATAAATGTGGCAGATATGGCCAGTTTTAATACGCGTTACCTGACGACTTCCAGCTCCGGGAGCACGTATGGAAGCCCATACGAATGTAATATAACACTGGTTGATTCGACCCTACAACACATTCGATGCCTTGTAAAAGATGGCGCTGGATTTTATTCGATGTAAACCTTCCATGTCAGTTATTTAACAACTCAAAGAGGCGAAAATTAAACGAAAATACAGCTAATAACTGTCACCAATCGATCGAAAATTTTATTTTCAACAAACTCATGTTTTCATTTGCTGATTTTTTTTTTAATTTTGGATTTTCACATTTTCCTGTTAAATTTACGACGTCACGTTCGCAACGGATGACCACAAATGAAAAAAAAACGTTGTTGTTAGACTTTCTTGTTTATGCGATGTATAAGTACTGTTCCTTCGAATTATAGTTTAATAATAACAATACATTTGTTTAATTATTTTATTTTTTTAGTTTAATGTAGTAATAAACAAATAATATTTCCATTGAAAATAAACATTTTATTATTAATGTAAATGTTTGAAATAAATAAAAACATATTCTACATTGTATGTTTTTAGCATTGCTACAATAATTAAACATTTTATTGAATTACTTTTAACAAACAAATTATCAACCGAAAAAAAATCAAAGAGATCAACACAATTACGAAATCGCTTTGTTTTAAATTTTCTTTGTTTTACGATTTTCTAAAAGGTATGCTATGAATTTTCTAAAATCAAGAAAAAAACGTTTTTTTTTTTATTCGTATTACTTTGAGATTTTTCTATCTTCATATTCGGTTTAACATAAACAAACAAAAAACAAAAAACAAACGATTCCGATAATTATAAACTTATTGATAGTAAAGCATGTAAAACTGCGGTTATAGTTGAAGATAATATTCAGATAAGATTAACTGTTTCAAGTGAAATGAAGAGCCTGTGCATAATGGAAGGTGTTTATTCATATTATATTTTTAGCAATTATGCAGAGTTTTTATTTTTAAGTAAACTAGCAAATATATGCTCCCACCGGTCGCATATATTTGCTAGTTGTTTTATTTAATTGCTCAGTAAATTTGTGGTTTTGTTTTTTGTTTTTTTTAAGAAAGCAAATCACCCCATCCTTTATTTTAATAAATAAAACCGGAATAATAAAAACAGTTTTGAAACCAAATTTACCCTTTACGGCATCAAATGTAAAACAAAAAATCCTAAACTCACTTGAGGTCGTAAAAAGATGATAATATTTCAAGTTTTTCAAATCGAAAAAAAATGTGTACCTAAAATAAAATCAACAATTATAAAAATGAAATAGTTATTTATTTGCTCAGTAAAATGTGTTTAGTGTGTCTTACAAAAAAAATAGTAATTTTTTAATCAATCATTTTTCAAATTAAATAATTTTATTCTATAAAACATAATTTGTTATAATATTATAAAAACAAATAACCCAAAACGTTTTAATAAAAAATAAATTTCAGAAAATCTGTTGTTTATAATCTCTCTCTCTCTTTTGAAATAGAACTTTCTGTGCGTTCGAAATGGAACATTATGCTTAATAATCAGAGGGCGGGTAAGACATATACTATATTACACACCCCCATTAAAAAAAGGAGGAGGTATTGCCTGGGAGGAAAGTATAATGACAACAAAACAGATACTACACTACCTCCCGCCTCAAAAAGTAAAGGAGAAATAACTCTGGGAGGGAAGTGTGATGAGCACAGAACAAATACTACACCCCCTTCCCAAAAAAGGAGTTCGTAATGCCTGGGAGGGTGGTATAATCACAACAGAACAGATACTCATTACATCCACACCTTTCAGAAGAGGAGAAGGTAATGCCTGGGAAGATAGTATCATTAAAACAGAAAAGATGCGACACTACCTCCAGATTTCTCAAAAAAGAGGAAGTAATGCCTGGGAGGTTGTTATGACAACAGAACAGATACTATACTTCCTCATCACCTCTAAAACAATTAGGAGGTAATGCTTGGGAGGATGGTATAATGAAAACAGAACAGATACTACACAAACTCAACACCTCAAAAAAAGGAGTGGTAATGCATGACAGGATGGTATGTCAACATAATAGATACTACACTACCTCCATGCCTCTCAAACAATGGAGGAAGTAATTCCTGGGAGGATAGTATCATGGAAGAAAAACAGATACTACACTACCTCCACACCCTTCAAAAAAAGGAGGAGGTAATGTCTGGGAGGATGGTATCATGACAACAGAACAGTTATTACACTAACTCTACATCTCTGAAAAAAGGAGGAGGTAATACCTGGGAGGATAATCTGAAAACAAAACATACTACACTACCTCCACACTTCTCAAAAAAGGAGTTAATGTCTGGGGGGATGGTATCATGACAAAAGGACAGATACTACACTATGCCCCTGAATTGAGCATTTAAAGATAGTACATTAGTCTAAAATAGTATATACTATACTATTTCATGATACATACAATAATATTTAATAGTATAGTTCGACTTCAGACAGATACATAATCTCCATTATCAATAGATATTCTATGATAATAATACATTTTATTAATAATTTAAATGTTTGGAATAAAACAAAAAATATGCTCTCATATTAATACATTTGATTAATTATTTTTTGCTGGGGTAGTATGTTTTCAAAAATTGTTTTTTTTTTTAAATTTAATGGGCACTTCAGAAGATGACACTGCCGCGTTTACTTCCGGTTTACCCTGCAGTAAATGTAGCTTTCTTATCAAGTACGGATGATCAAAAATGATTTTTAAAAACTATTTTTTATTCATATATGACAAAATCTTTGTTGCCATTTGACAAAATACAAAAAGACGTTTCAAATCTTTGTTTAAAACAATGTTTGCTTATGTTTTTTGTTACTAAATTGTTATAAAATATTTGCTTTATTTTGTAGGTGCCACATGCGTCCCTGACATTCTTATTCTGTATATCTATCTGAATATATTACATAGTGTTTTTCAAATCTTTGTTTAAAACAATGTTGGCTTATGTTTTTTGTTACTAAATTGTTATAAAATATTTGCTTTATTTTGTAGGTGCCACATGCGTCCCTGACATTCTTATTCTGTATATCTATCTGAATATATTACATAGTGTTTTTCCTTCAAGCTTGAATAGGAATTTAATGTTCGACAGCGTCATCAAAAGTTTCCTAAGGTTCTGTTATGTTGCAAGTTTTGCATTGTGCTTCTGTCTGGTTACTACTTGTATATAGTCTGGCACAAACAAAAATTGACTGGCATTTGCCAGCAAGTCATTAACGACCTTATGTGTTGGAAAGAATGACTCTAGGACTTCTTTTCATAGTACTCTAGTAATTTATGGTCTTGCTCGTATGTGGAACTGAATAATGCATTTATGGACAATATAGTGCAAGTATTTAGTTTCACAACGAGGTGTATTCAAGGACGATTCATTCCGGCCTAACATTGTGAGATCTTTATCCTCATTACCAACAGTTTTGAACATCTCAATACAAACATTCAACATTATTTTAACCTCTATATTAGTGCCAATTAATCCCCACCACTGATATATAACATAAGTGTATCACTGGTTAAACTCACTAGAAGTAGTTCATTAGATAATGTGACAGAGTATATTGTGTTGTAGAGATTAAGTGTTATATTATTTGGCATTTCTTGACTGGAACATATATAGATCTGTGAGAGTTCTGGACTCTGCCAATATTAGAGTGTGCAACATGCATCATTTGAACAAATTGGCCATAACCATCTTAATCTTGTCAATTTGTGTGCAGGAGGTATATTCAGCACTATTTATGAGTGCAAAATTACAGTGGTCAGTTTTTTATGTTAATTGAAATGAAATAGTTTTAAGTTGTTATCCGTTTCTGAATTCTATCTACTGTGTCAGATAAAATATCAATGAACAAAACACCTTGAAATACCAACAACATTATGTTATGGTTTTGAATGGATAAAGTTTTGTGAATGAAATTAATTCAAATATCTCAAATTGTTGGCATGGAAACGAAGAATGCATGACTTAGAATGAACAAAATCTATGTGAATAAAAAACTATTCAAAATTTACTTATCTTTTGGAAGAGATGAACGCATGTAACTGAGAAATTAATATTTCTACAATCAGTTATGTTGTTGAGATGGTCGTATTTCGAAAAAGGCAACGGTTTGCAAAATCGAGAGGACAGAAATCTCTACTAGATTTAAATGCAGGTTTTTGATAGAGTTTACAATACAGTGTTTGAAAACATCTTTTTCATAAGTTGATTTCGATTCTGGGTTTAGACGAGTCTAATCTGATGACTTTGACAATAGATAAGAAGTCCACTCTAAAACAAATTTACCCTTTCTAGTGGCAGAATCAAATACCCACATTTATTTTAGCTGAGAATGTATATAAGAGAAAAGCGGACGGCTTTTCTTATGAGCTTAGAGCACCAGGTAACATAACATTTCACATTACTCATTTCGTCTTTTCTTCTTTTTGCCAAAGTGATATGAGGATATCGTTTTGGTAACAACCTTTCTTTTATGTCTCAACTTGCTATTTTAGAAGGTATTTTAGTTGGAAATCTATAGTCTTTTCACACAGGTGTTAAGAAAGATTTTTGATTAATTATTCCAGATGTTTAAACAGAAGTTGGTTTAGAATTTTTCTATGTCTGTGATAAAAAAAGTTTTCTTTTCAAATCAAAATTGTGTAATATTAATTATTTATCATCGAAACTGAACGACAAAATATTTCGTTTGTTGAAATTGATTGCATACAAATATAAAATATGTTAAAATGTTTTGATGACATATTTTCTTTATTTGCAGATTGAAACTATTATAGAAAAAGACGGTTATTTCAGTTCCACAAGAATTAAGAAAAGTCTGCATCAGTAAATAACTGCCATCTCATTTTTCTGTATGTACATTTATCATTATTTTCAAAGAATTCCTGTTTAAGAAACAATGTGCAGGCAGTTTGGAAATAAATCTTTTATCTTGTAAAATGTGCAAATCAATATTTTTCCATAATGTGCTTTGACAAGACATGAGAGTACACACAAGGCGGGTGAATATCTTGTATCAATATTTGAGAGGTAAAGGAAGCTTTAATTGAACTCTCAGATATCTATGTATCTCATCTAGAGATCTAGTGTTAGTCCCAGGAGAGGCCACTTGTTTTCTGAGATTTTACACTAAAGTAAAATTAACAAGAATGAGAAAAGATACTCTTGCAAAGTTTGTGGAACTGCATTTTTACAGCAAATACACACAGGTGAAAACCCCTATTCTTGCAAAGTTTGTGGAACTGCATTTTCAATCTGACAGCACACATGCAAATACACACAGGTGAGAAACCCTATTCTTGTAAGGTTTGTTATACTGCATTTTCACAAAATACAATTTTGAAATGGCACATGCGAATACACACACGTGAATTCTTGTCCTGGAATCCGGTAAGACCAACAGACCACAATAAAGATATACTATGACATATTTGACTGGTCAGTTGGGGAGAAAAGAAATTTATTATTCTTAACTTTTTTACTAACTCAATGTTTTAGAAATAAAAGAGAATTTTAATAGAATATTCGGGTATCTATATATCTCATATAGAGATCCAGTGTTATCCCCAGAAGGGGCCTCTTGATTCCTGAAAACTTCGACTGAAGTAAAATTAAACATTCAGTGAGAAATCTTATTCTTGTGAAGTTTGTAGAACTAAATTTTCAGTCAGTTCTAAATTGAAAAAGCACATGCGAATAAACACTTAAAGGGACGGTTAGAATCTTAAAAAAGATCTCTAGGCTGGAATGTCTGAAATAGCCGGTGAATGTCTAGCATCCAGTAGGATGCCCCATCACCAGCAAAAACAGAAAGATGAGAAAAATAAAAAAAAAAGTAAGAAACCTTATTCCTGTAAAGTTTGTGGAACTGTAGTTTCAGAGAGGTCCAGTCTTAAATCTCACATGAGAATACACGCATGTGAGAAACCCTACCCCTGTAAAGTTTGTGGTACTGCATTTTCACGCAATACAAGTTTAAAAAAGCACATGCGAATACACACAGGTGAAAAACCCTATTCTTGCAAGGTTTGTGGAACTGCATTTTCACAGCATCCTCATCTGAAACAGCACATGCGAATACACACATGTGAGAAACCCTATTCTTGTAAAGTTTGTGGTACTGCATTTTCACGCGATACAAGTTTGAAACAGCACATGCAAATACATACAGGTGAAAAACCCTATTCTTGTAAAGTTTGTGGTTCTGCATTTTCACAGGATACAAATTTGAAACGGCACGTGCGAGTACATACAGGTGAGAAACCCTATCCTTGTAAAGTTTGTGGTACTGCATTTTCACTCGATACAAGTTTAAAAAAGCACATGCGAATACACACAGGTGAAAAACCCTATTCTTGCAAGGTTTGTGGAACTGCATTTTCACAGCATCCCCATCTGAAACAGCACATGCGAATACACACGTGTGAGAAACCCTATTCTTGTAAAGTTTGTGGTACTGCATTTTCACGCGATACAAGTTTGAAACAGCACATGCGAATACACACAGGTGAAAAACCCTATTCTTGTAAAGTTTGTGGTTCTGCATTTTCACAGGATACAAATTTGAAACGGCACATGCGAATACATACAGGTGAGAAACCCTATTCTTGTAAAGTTTGTGGTATTGCATTTTCACATGATACAAGTTTGAAACAGCACATACGAATACACACAGATAGTGGGGGCAACTGGTCTAGTAAAAAAAAATCCACGAAAACACTACAATTCCGAGTAGACCAAACTGTAGGGAATTACAGATAGCAGCCCTAAAAGGAACAACATATATCCTTAAGAGGGCTCTCTGATATAAATTTTACTCATAGTGAAATCGAATGTTAGCCTCAAGAGGGGGTCTCTTGATCTCTTTAGATAAACTAAATAAAAATGATAAAAAAGTGAAAAACCCTATTCTTGCAAAGTTTGTGGAACTTCATTTTCACAGCATCCCCATCTGCAAATGCACATGCGAATACACACAGGTGAGAAACCCTATTCTTTTTTAAGTTTGTAGGACTAAATTTTCACTGAGTTCTACTTTGAAAAAGCACATGTAAATACACACAGGTGGGGAGTTAGAATGACCTACTAGACATTATCCTCAAGTGTCTTCGGTCTCTCTGTAAAAGGGTTTGTCAGGACAACTTGACATGAGGATACCCCTACAAGTAAACCCTGAGCAAATATTCAAAATTACATAGTATCCACAGCACAAATATAATCCCCTCATACGAGGAATAGTGCATCTTCTAGTGATGTTATCTGAAGTAACACCACGTAGCTGGATACTCCACCAGACTAGATTAATTCTTCTCCTGGAATCCGGTAAGACCAACAGACCACAATAAAGATATACTATGACATACTTGACTGGTCAGTTGGGGAGAGAATAAATGTATTATTCTAAACTTATTTACTAACTCAATGTTTGAGAAGGAGAATTTAAATAGAATATTCGGGTATCTATGCATCTCGTATAGAGATCAAGTGTTAGCCCCAGGAAGGGGCCCCTTGATTTCTGAGAACTTCGACTGAAGTAAAATTAAACATTCAGTGAAAAACCCTATTCTTGTAAAGTTCGTTGTACTGCATTTTCACACGATACTAGTTTGAAACAACACATGTGAATACACTACTCATAGGGAAATCAAGTGTTAACCTCAAGAGTAGGCCCCTTGATCTCTTTAGATAAACTAAATTAAAATGAAAAAAAAGTGAGAAACCCTATTCTTGTAAAATTTGTGGAACTACATTTTCACAGCATGCCAGTTTGAAAAAGAACATGCGAATACACATGTGAGAAACCCTTTTTCTTGTAAATTTGTGGTACTACATTGTCACAGAGTGCCAGTCTTAAAAGTCACATAAGAATACATATAGATCTGGCGAGTATACCCAGTGAACCGAGTGCAAGAGAAATACAAATAACTGCATTTAATGGGACGGTTAGAATCTTAAAAAAGATCTCTAGGCTGGAGTGTCTGAAATAGCCGGTGAATGTCTGGCGATCGGTAGGATGCCTCATTTTCAGCAAATACAAAAAGATAAGACAAATAAAAAATAAAGTGAGAAACCATATTCTTGTAAAGTTTGTGGTACTACGTTTTCAAAGTGTGCCATTTTGAAAAAGCACATGCGAATAAACACAGGTGAAAATTGTCATCTGGAGCAAACGAGAAAAAACTGCTCTCATCATTGATGTAACCGTTCCAAACGACTATGGCCTCAATAGAGCAAACTGGGGTAAAATAACAAAATACCAAGACCTCAAAAATGATTTTTAAATAACATCGTCCCTCGATGAAATAAACATCATACCAGTTGTAGTAGGGGCAACTGGTCTAGTGAAAAAAAATCTCAGAAAATACTTAGAAATAATCCCGAGAAGACCAAACTGTAGGGAAGTACAGATAGCAGCCCTAAAAGGAACAAGATCTATTCTTAAGAGAGCCATCGGATATAAATTTTACTCATAGGTAGATCAAGTGTTAGCCTCAAGAGTAGGTCCCTTGATCTCTTTAGATAAACTAAATTGAAATATAAAAAAAATGAAAAACCCTTTTCTTGTG
The DNA here is from genome assembly GCA_963556195.1 of Sepiola atlantica. Classification (NCBI taxonomy): domain Eukaryota; kingdom Metazoa; phylum Mollusca; class Cephalopoda; order Sepiida; family Sepiolidae; genus Sepiola; species Sepiola atlantica. The sequence continues at coordinate 34,076,056 of OY744549.1, read as the reverse complement.
AAGTTTGTGGTACTGCATTTTCACAGAGTGCCAGTCTGAAAATTCACATAAGAATACACACAGGTGAGAAACCATATTCTTGTAAAGTTGGTAAAATTGCATTTTCACAGCATACCAGTCTGAAAAATCACATAATAATACACACAGGTGAGAAACCATATTAGTGCCAATTTTGTGCAACTGCATTTCGCCAAAATTCACATGCGAATACACACAGGGAACAACATCTATCATAAAGACAGCCCTCGGATATCAATTTTACGCATATAGAAATAAAGTGTTAGCTTCAAGAGGTAGCCCCTTGATCACTTTAGATAAACTAAATTAAAATGATAAAAAAGTGAGATATCCCTATTTTGCTAAGTTAGCTAGACGAATTCTTGTCCTGGAATCCGGTAAGACCCAGATACCACACAAAAGATATATTAGAACTTAGTTAACTGGTCGGTTAGAAAAAGGAAATGTAATGCTATAAGTTTTTTACATACTCAATGTTTAGAAGTAAACGAGATCTTTAATGGAATATTCAAATATCTATGTATCTCATATAGTGATCAAGTGTTAGTCCCAAACACAAATGATAACAAGTGATAGTTTAGCCACTCGTCAAAACTTAAAGGTTAAAGACATCTGACATCCTGTTGTATGGTTCTGCTTTCGGACTACTACTGCACAATGCAAAATAAAAGAATGTGTATACATTTCCACTGGACCATCCATCAAAAGTTTGTCTCCGATGTAGCATCAAGTCCTTGAAGAGTATACCAAAAAGAATTGTGGCAAATAATTCATACACCACTCAATATGACTATACAATCTTAACAGCTACATACTTTTAAAATGCAGCTGGTAAACCTGGCATAGTTATGTGAGACAAGAGGGAAAGATCAATGTGTTTTTCTGAAATAAAATTATTAGCTCATCAGTAAAAAGCACAGAGGATTATTGATATAGTAAAATATCTATTAATAAATTTCTTGTACAAGAATATCCAATTTTCTATGTGTTAGAAATAAGGCCACCTTAAATGTTTTTTAATGTACAACTACATTAGTATAAAAATAGGGGAAAATATATTCATTAGCATATTTAAATTCGTAATAAAAACATCCATTCATTATTATGGGCATTTTCTGTGTGTCTGTTTGTCGGTCAGTCACAATTTTTGATGAAATATCGAAACTTCAACCCCCTTATAATTCTTTTTGACGTCCGCAATAAAATTATTAGCTCAGTTTGTGACTTATTAGTATTCTATGAACGTCCGGCATGAATGCAGACCTCCACAGTAGCCTGGAGAGGACTGGTGATGTATTATGTAATAATTCGTCATTTTATAGAAAAGAGTTGCAGAAGCTATAGGAACGATATATAATCCCTGAAGTGGATGGACGATTGACATTTCTCAAGGCTCGGTAAAGTAATGAAATACTACATAATACCATTTAAAATCGCTCTACATGTCACCCCTTATTATTCTTTTTCTGTGTCCCCAACAAAATTAATATTACAAAAATTTGCCTATTATTCCCTTCGAGAAAATTCCTAAAATGAATAAATCCGCTTTTTGTGTAGTTTCCAAATAAATGCTAGACATACACACAGGATATTGTTTTGTTGATTTCTTCGATTTACCTAAACCTCTCTTATATTCATTTTTAATGCCACAACTCGATTTTATTTCTTTAAAAAAATAGAGTAAATAGTAAGAGTGCGGAATAGTTAACAGTTGAGAAGTCGTAAACAAATAACAACAACGAAAGCCTCATACTAAACGCATTAAAATGTAATTATATACCGACCTGTATACTTTTAACATGCTTAAACTGTTTTATTTCAATATTTTTAAGCTGTCTTTACGATACACGGGAAAAATTATTCACTTGCCACTTTAATGTTGGGGAGCTTTATTCTTGAAAATTTATAAAAAAGATCGTTTACCCTACCACTAACCGTAAGTACGCAGGGCGTTTGAAACTTAGAATAAGTAAACTTTTCAGAAATTTAGCCCTTGCCAATAGTTAAGTGACAAACAGTCAGTTGTATTCTCCTGCGTGTAAAGATTGCTGTGAACGAAATCAAATTTTGAAATAAATAACTTAAACACAGTTTCAGCACATTGAAAGTATACAGGTCGGTAGATAATTGTATTCAACTGTGTTTGGAATAAGTAATTTCTCGTTTTTATATTTTTCGGCTGCTTGCTCTACTTTTACCAAATGAGTACATACTTATTTTAAAATATGAAGGTGACTTAGGCCCTATTCAAAACTAGAGGTTAAAGAACCCAGACCACTACTAAAAATGCTTAGAAAAGTCGCTTTTATTTGCTTGAAAACAACAAAGTAAAAACTTGTTTTAAAATATTGATTTTAAAGAGTGGGTGCTGAGCCCGTATTTAAAACTCGAGGTGAAGTCCCACTTCTCGTGAACGATCCTAACTTTCTGTTACTGAATTGTTCTTGCTTTGTGTCATTTTTTTCTATTCATTCACTTGTGCTATTTTTACTGGTGCCATTGTTACCTGTGCCATTTTCACCGGTGTCATTTTACCCTCGTTTTACTGTGCAATATAGCAGGCAGCTCTACCTTTGCTGTTACACTTGCTGCTGAAACTGTTTTACTATTGGAAAATATTTATAACACGTTACTGAAATTCATTAATAATACAAGATTATATTCCTCATTTAACCAAAGAACACTCGATCCAACTTGGACGGAAATACATGCAATGAACACTAAATCTGCAACCCCTGTCTATAAGTTGGCTAGCTTTACATTTGTCGGTATGTTCTGGGGTACTCAGTAAAAATAGAACCAAAAACAAATGGTACGGTAAAAATGGCCGAAATTAATAAATAGAAAAATTACAGAAAAAAAAAATAATTTGAAAGATTTTTTATTATATTTTCATAAGTTTAAAGTACGGATGATCAGAAATGATGAAAAAAAAAATTAATTTATATTTATTTGAGACTTGACAAATACATTTTATTAATAATGTTGTTGGAAATAAATACAAAAATGATTTTGTCACCTGTGCAAAAATAAGAACGGAAGATTTAGAATTGTATTGATATTATAAAATATGTGTTCTGATTTTTTTAATGAAAAATTAATACAAATCTTTAATAACAAAATGTCTTTTTTTAACAACGTTTTGAAATGTCTTTTATTTTGTGAAACAGCAACATAATATATATGTTTTGATTTTTTATGAAAATATAATAAAATAGCTTAGTATTTTAATAGTAATTTTTAAAGCAAATATTTTATAACAATTTAGTAACAATAAAAGTGAAACAGCAACATAATCTAAAGCATTTAAAAAGAATAATAAAAGCGTATAGAATAAAGAATATTGCCGAAATAATTTTCTTTTATTTGCCGCCGCCAAAGAAATTCTTGAAGGTAGCTGTTGAAGTTGTCAGCGCTAGTCCCTCGCATTGCTCGTAATTTATTCTTTTCCATTGTAATTTTTGAACAGGTGACAAAATCATATTTTTGTATTTATTTCAAACACATACATTATTAATGAAAATGTATTTGTAAAGTCTCAAATTAATATTAATTAAAAATAGATTTTTTATCATTTCTGATCATCTGTACTTTAAATTTACTGCATGGAAAACCGGAACTCAGCGCAGCAGTGTAATCTTCCTGAGTGCCGAAAACTGACACAAGGCAATAATATTTTGTTAATGGAAAATTATGTTCAGGAGGGGCAGGGCTGGTTTAATTCCCATATATTTTTAAATAGGGGCTACCCCTTGCCATATTTTGAAATTAATATTTTTAAACAAGTATCTACTCTGTAGATTTTAAGCAAATAAAATCGATTTCACTATATTTGAGGGGCTTGGATTCCTCTATAGATCAAAATATGAATCAACCTCGTCCCCAAGTCTACTTTAAAAATTATTGGTATTATTATAGATGAGCACCCTCGGCTATATCTCCCCTCTCCCAATAAACAATAACATTCAACCTTTTTATGCGATAACGTGTAAACACCCTGAAAAACATTTGCGGAAAATAATTTAGAATTAGGGGATCAGTTTTTCATATACATATAACATAAAATGATTACCTGATTTCTTACTATATAGCGTTTGAATGACATGTAACCGTTTTAGTTAAATAATATATGTAACGATGTTTATATTTTATTTTGTTGGGGGGGGGGGCTATAGCCACCCGAAGTCATGGTTAGTTGTAGGTTTAAACGAGATATTTGAGGACTGTCGTTAGATATAAGGGAGAGGTTTTATTGGGGTGAGTAATGTGAGCCATTGACACTAGGTCTTTATGGAGGTGATGAGAACTGTTGAAACTAGGACTTTGGATTAGTGGGAGGGTTAAAGTGCTGTTGTCACCCGGACCTAAGGTTAGTGGTAACGTTAAAGGAGGGTTGTTTTATAGCCCCCCCCCCATTAGAACACAACATATTTTTCGTAACACCCCACGCCTAAATTTGTGTTATATGCACTTAAAAAGGAAATGTGATCATCTTACATCAAATTTATATGAGAAATTAATCTCCCTAGTGTAAATTTTATTTTTACACTAAAGGTTTTCAGGATGTTCACACATAACCGCCTAAATAAAGTAGAATCTCTTTTCTGACGAAGGGGGGTGCTGATTGCATATTTTTTGTATAAATACACATTTTTTAATAAATATGTATGTTAAAAATACATTCAGTTAAGTATTTATAAAAAGGAAAACATTCTCTGACGTTTATTTAATTTAATTTATCCTATATTTATAAAAAAACTATTTTCATTATTATTCATGTAAATAAACATATTTCAATAAAAGAAAAAAAACTTTTCAGATTTTCTTATGTGTAGACCTACATTTTCATATGTTGAAAATACACAAGACAGTTCTAGGAGGTCCAGCCTCCCAGTCTTTGCCTGACTACCTTTGAGAAGGGGTTAGTTTATTACTAATTGACTGCGGCATGCCTACTGGGTAATGCCGACGAGTCTGCCCAGGCATTTTTTGTAGCTCAGAGTGATCTTCATCTACGGTACTGGCTTTTCAATCCTTCAATCCGTCCTTGTTACCGCTGTGGGAGGGAGATGAAAAATAATTTTTTTTAAAAATACACAACACACAATGGATTGAATCTCAACGTACACCGTTGACTGCGGAAGACATTCGTAGGCGGAAGTGGCAAAACCCGGGTGTTATCCCCTTACACTGAAATATTCAAATGATTAAAGAATATTCCAGCGGTTCATGCTTCAGCTTCCTGCAGCGTCTTCTTCAGTGACTCCTTCCCCAGTTATTCCCAGCATCTCCTGCTTTAGCTCCTTATAGCAGCTCTTTCTCCAGCTACTGCAGTGGCTTCTTACAGCAGCTCTTGCCCCAGCAGTCTTCAGCAATGCCTTCTCTAGTCCACTCCTGCTCCAGCTCACTCATTCTAGCAGCGTCTGCTCCAGCGCCTCCTGTTTCAGCTTCCAGCAATGCGCCTGCTCCAGCTGCTTATAGTGACTCTTGCTTCAGCTTCCTGCAGCGTGTGATACATCTCCTTTCAGCAACGTCTGCTTCAGTTACATCCAGCGGCTCTTGCTCCAGTTCCCTGCAGCGTCTGCTCCAGCTTCTTCAGCATCTCCTTCCAGCAGCTTTTGCCCAGCTAACTCAATACTCCAGCTAACTCCTGTTCCGGCTCACTCCTGCATCAACCTGTTCCTACAATGTCTGCTCCAGCTCTCTCCAGCGGCTCCTGTTTCAGCTTCCAGCAACGCCTGCTGAAAGCTTCTTCTATCATTCCAGCTTCCAGCTCATAGCAGCGGCTCTTGTCCCAGCCTTTCCTACTTCCAGTGACGCTATACCTGTTATTTCAGCTTTACTTCTACCGTTATTACTTTTATGGTAAATAAACATTTTCTTTTAAACTGTTTATCAGCGTTTGTGTTATGTCATTAAATAAACACCGAAGCAAAAGCACGTGTGTATCGTTCAGATCCAAGATGGCTGACCTCTTTATTCAACTCACGTTCAGGTTACAAAGCAAAACGTTAGTCTCGTGGTAAGGGGGATAACTCTGTTTGGTTAAAACATGTTATAACAGCCCCCCTTTTAGGTAGTTATTTTTATTTTATTTATTCATTTAAATGTCCAGTCTGGTAGGTGGTCTTGACAATCTTCCGCACCTAGTTATGTGGTCTGGGGGAGTGGTCGATTGATGCACTATTTCCTCACTTTCATTTATTGAGGTTTGGGTATTTTCAGGACTTTCCACTCCCTCTGTCTCCCTGTTGGGAGGTGGTCTTGGTACGATATGTCGGCGGTTGCGTTGGATATATCATCTGTTGGTGTGTGTTTCCACAATGTACAATCGTGGGGTAGGGGCATTTCCAACTACAGTGACTTCCTGGCTGGGGGTATTTGGGCTTCTAACCCACACACGGGTTCCCGTCTCAAGAAGTCTCATCTCTCTTGCTCTGTGTCTCTGGGTGTGTGTTGTTGTTGAGCCTTCTTGTACTCAACTATGATGACAATAATCCATCAGCAGCAGCAATCAACCAGTCATTCTTAGGGCAAGCAGCTTTGCTGCCACACCTAAACTACTTTTAGTGCGATTCACACTTAGCTGCCTGCTACATCCAACTGACTGAAGCCGGCCTCTCCAGTTCCTGCATCCAGCAATGCCTGCTCCAGCTCTTTCCCGCGGCTCCTGCTTCAGCTTCCTGCAGCGCCTGACCAAGCTTCTTCCATCGGCGCATGTTCAAGTTTTCAGCAGCACTTGCTTCAGCTCATAGCAGCAGTTCTTGTCACAGCCTTTTCTACTTCTAGTGATACTATACCTGTTATTTCAACTTTCCTTCTCCCGTTATTGTAAATAAACATTTCCTTTAAACTGTCCTTCCTTTTTGCCGTAATTTGCCTGTGCCCAATTTCTTAGTTGTAAGACCGATCACCCCAGAGTAGTGGTGCTGCCGAAACGTCGCGATCGGTGCTGCCCAAGTGTCGCAACTGGTGCTGCCCAAGCGTACAGGCCTTAAACTTCTTAGGTGATTCAACCCTACAACACATTTGAAGCCTTGTAAAAGATGGCGCCAGATTTTACTCGATGTAAACCCTCCATGTCAGTTATTTAACAACTCAAAGAGGCGAAAATTAAACAAAAATACAGCTAATAACTGTCACCAATCGGCGAAAATTATATTTTCAACATACTCATGTTTTTATTTGCTGATTTTTAATTTTGGATTTTCACATCAAGGTTTTTTATTTCCGAGGTTTCACATCGAGTAAAATCCAGCAACATCCTCAATCTTTCAAGTGTGCAAGGCACTGAATACAAGGATTAAAAAAATGTAATTAAAGCGGTTTAAAATACTTTAAAACACAAAAGAATTAAGCATGTAAATAAAAAAAATTAACTTTTATTGCCTTTGGTAACAGTTATTTGTTATTTGTTATCTATTTGTTTTTTTTTTGTTTGTTTTTTCACCCCGTTTAATACTTTTTTCGTCTTGAGTTATACAAAAACAGGTTATTTAGTAATATTTAAAAAAAAAAACATCATTATCGCCTATACCGTGGCCACCGAGAGTTACTACAGGCCAAGCAACTAACTTCCTGCCCCCCTCTGACGTCACTGACTTCCGTGTCAAAACAAGGACCGTAGTAATAACGATAAGAAGGCATTTCGACTTCTCCATTCACTAAATAATCCATCAAAATTCAGGAAATCAACCAATTTTAATGAAATTTTCAGGATTTATTAATTAATGATCACGGAATATAATAAATCCATTACTTTATTATAAAGCTTGGTGCAAATGTATTATTTCTTGTAAACAAAAAACACCTTTACTAAAGTTATTCAAAATATCAAAACATGTTGACCATACGATATTGTAAATATTTAAAACAAAGCATTAGACAACTTTAAAAATTGCATGTAAAAAAGAAAAGAAAAGAACACGATTCGATTCATCTTGAAACTGATCTTTATTCAATATAAATTTAAAGAAAATAATAATTCACGATCAAATACTGCAAAAAACTGAATTATGAATTACCATTATTTAAACTTCTAACCCAATCAACCGTAAGTAATTCAGACTTTGAAATTTGTTTAAAGATTATACAAAAAAAAATTTCAATGTTAACTGTTTGTTTAATAATGGAATCAAAATTCAGGAAATCAACCAATTTAAAAATAATTTCGCGCTTTTTAAAATTTTATTTCATAATTCACAAAGTTAAAATGCCTACTGCATATGTTTGGATTTCCAAAAGAGAAATAATTACTGCAAATATGGATACACGTAATAATGTTTACACCGACTAAATATAGTGTAGTAAGTTTGAATTTTGTTTTAATTATATAAAAAATCAAGTCTGAATTACTTATTCATTATTTGATAAAAAAAGTAGTGTTCCATTTTTTTTTATTACTTTTTTTCGATGTCTTAAGTGTAGCATAGTTTATCTTTTCTCTACTTTTGTAGATTAAATAAATGAAATAATAACATCATATTTAATCAAAATTTTCACAAAAAATATTAATTAAACAATGCTTTATTCAATGATAATATCGTTAATTCTTCGAATTATACTGATTTTATTAACAAGAGTGTAGGGGCATTTTCCGTAATATATACGAAATAGTTTTAAAAAAAAAAAAAAATTTAAAACATATACAGATCTTATTTTCATTTTAAAAAAATCATGGATTTTTTTTATATATATAAAAATATACGTTTAGTAAAGGTGTATTTTATTTTTAAAAAAATAATACATTTTCACTAAGATTTTTAAAAAATGTTTCACTATATCTCCTGTGCTTGTTTATTAATAAATATTGAAGATTTCATTAAAATTGGTTGATTTCCTGAATTTTGGTGAATTTTTAAGTGAAGGGAGGGTCAAAATGTTTTTACATTTTGGGGATCGGCCTTTGATTTTGCACGTACCTATCTCTTAATAGCAAGATAGGAGTTGGTGATTCCATTATTAAACAGACAGTTAACATTGAACTTTTTTTTGTATAATTTTTAAACAAATTTCAAGGTCTGAATTACTTACGGTTGATTGGGTTAGAAGTTTAAATAATGGTAATTCATAATTCAGTTTTTTGAAGTATTTGATCGTGAATTATTATTTTCTTTAAATTTATATTGGATAAAGATCAGTTTCAAGATGAATCGAATCGGGTTCTTTTCTTTTCTTTTCTTTTTTTACATGCAATTTTTAAAGTTTTCTAATGCTTTGTTTTAAATATTTACAATATCGTATAGTCAACATGTTTTGATATTTTTAATAACTTTAGTAAAGGTGTTTTTTGTTTACAAGAAATAATACATTTGCACCAAGCTTTATAATAAAGTAATGGATTTATTATATTCCGTGATCATTAATTAATAAATCCTGAAAATTTCATTAAAATTGGTTGATTTCCTGAATTTTGATGGATTATTTAGTGAATGGAGAAGTCGAAATGCCTTCTTATTGTTATTACTACGGTCCTTGTTTTGACACGGAAGTCAGTGACGTCATTTTCTAGCTAACCGGCCTGTAGTAACTCTCGGTGGCCACGCCTATACACAATTTTTTCATAGCATTCTGTTGAGCGTTTACACCTTCGAACTCATCATTTCCCTCGAAAATAGAAACGTCTATTTAAATAATAAAATATTAAAATGATTGAATAATATTTCCCTCTGAAATCAAAGAGATCGACACAATTTCGAAATCGCTTTGTTTTATCTCTATTTAAATTTTCTGCGAACCTTCATTTCCGGTCGCCATCTTGAATTTACACTTACAGCCATTTTAACTCGATCACTAACATAACATTTTATTTTAGAAATACGATTTCAGCTTATGAAAAAGTAAGTATTACTTAAATTTCTTTGTTTTACGATTTTCTAAAAGGTCTGCTATGAATTTTCTAAAAATAGAAAAAAAACGTTTTGTTTTTTTAAAATTCATATTAATTTGAGATTTTTCTATCTTCATATTCGGCTTAACATAAACAAAAAACAAAACACAAACGATTCCGATAATTATAAACTTATTGATAGTAAAGCATGTAAAACTGCGGTTATAGTTGAAGATAATATTAAGATAAGATTAACTGTTTCAAGTGAAATGAAGAGCCTGTGCATAATGGAAGGTGTTTATTCATATTATATTTTTAGCAATTATGCAGAGTTTTTATTTTTAAGTAAACTAGCAAATATATGCTTCCTCCGGTCGCATATATTTGCTAGTTGTTTTATTTAATTACTCAGTAAATTTGTGGTTTTGTTTGTTTTTTTAAGAAAGAAAATCACTCCATCCTTTATTTTAATAAATAAAACCGGAATAATAAAAACAGTTCTGAAACCAAATTTACCCTTTACGGCGTAAAATGTAAAACAAAAAAATCCTGAACTCACTTAAGGTCGTAAAAAGATGATAATATTTCAAGCTTTTCAAATCGAAAAAATGTGTACCTAAAATAAAATAAACAATTTAAAAAAATGAAATACAGTTATTTATTTGCTCAGTAAAATGTGTTTAGTTTTTCTTACAAAAAAATAGTAATTTTTTAATCATTTTTTTAAATTAAATAATTTTGTTCTTTAAATGTGTGCTTTAAAACATAATTTGTTATAATATTATAAAAACAAAAATAAATCCAAAACGTTTTAATAAAAATATCAAATGAAATGTATCATTTTTAAGCGAGTCGCACGATAAATTTAAGAGAATCTGTTGTTTACATGTGATTAATCAAATAACGCGCCACTGCCCTCTCTCTCTCTCTCTCTCTCTTGAAATAGAACTTTCTGTGCGTTCGAAATAGAACATTATACTCAATAATCAGAGGGCGGGTAAGACATAGACTATATTACGCCCCCCCCCCCCCCCTAAAAAAGGAGGAGGTATTGCCTAGGGGGGATAGTATAACGACAACAGAACAGATACTACACTACCTCTCGTCTCAAAAAAGTAAAGGGGAGGTAATCTCTGGGTGGGAAGTGTGATGAGCACAGAACAAATACTACACCCCCTTCCCAAAAAAGGAGTTCGTAATGCCTGGGAGGGTGGTATAATCACAACAGAACAGATACTCATTACATCCACACCTTTCAAAAGAGGAGAAGGTAATGCCTGGGAAGATAGTATCATTGAAACAGAACAGATACTACACTACTTCCACATTTCCCCCAAAAGAGGAAGTAATGCCTGGGAGGTTGTTATGACAACAGAACAGATACTATACTACCTCATCACCTCTCAACCAATTAGGAGGTAATGCTGTGGAGGATGGTATAATGAAAACAGAACAGATACTACACAAACTCCACACCTCTCGAAAAAAGGAGGGGTAATGCATGAGAGAATGGTATCATGTCAACATAATAGATACTACACTACCTCCACGCCTCTCAAAAATGGAGGAAGTAATGCCTTGGAGGATAGTATATGGAAGCAAAACAGATACTACACTACTTCTTCATTCTAAAAAAAGGAGGAGATAATGCCTGGCAGGATGGTATCATGACAACAGAACAGATACTACACTACCTCCACACCTCTCAAAAAAAGGAGGAGGTAATGCCTGGGAGGATGGTATCATGACAAAAGAACAGATACTACACTATGCCCCTGAATTGAGCATTTAAAGATAGTACATTAGTCTGAAATAGTATATACTATACTATTTCATGATACATACAATAATATTTAATAGTATAGTTCGACTTCAGACAGATACATAATCTCCATTATTAATAGATATGCTATGATAATAATACATTTTATTAATAATTGAAATGTTTGGAATAAAACAAAAAATATGCTCTCATATTAATACATTTGATTAAGTATTTTTTGCTGGGGTAGTATGTTTTCAAAAATTGTTTATTTTTTTTAATTTAATGGGCACTTCAGAAGATGACACTGCCGTGTTTACTTCCGGTTTACCCTGCAGTAAATGTAGCTTTCTTATCAAGTACGGATGATCAAAAATGATTTTAAAAAACTATTTTTTATTCATATATGACAATATAATAAAATCTTTGTTGCCGTTTGACAAAATACAAAAAGACGTTTCAAATCTTTGTTTAAAACAATGTTGGCTTATGTTTTTTGTTACTAAATTGTTATAAAATATTTGCTTTATTTTGTAGGTGCCACATGCGTCTCTGACATTCTTATTCTGTATATCTATCTGAATATATTACATAGTGTTTTTCCTTCAAGCTTGAATAGGAGTTTAATGTTCGACAGTCTCATCAAAAGTTCCTTAAGGTTCTGTTATGTTGCAAGTTTTGCATTGTGCTTCTGTCTGGTTACTACTTGTATATAGCCTGGCACAAACAGAAATTGACTGGCATTTGCCAGCAAGTAATTAACGACCTTATGTGCTGAAAAGAGTGACTCTAGGACTTATTTTCATAGTACTCTAGTAATTTAATGTCTCCCTCGTATGTGGAACTGAATAATGCGTTTATGGACAATATAGTGCAAGTATTTAGTTTCACAACGAGGTGTATTCAAGGACGATTCATTCCGGCCTAACATTGTGAGATCTTTATCCTCATGACCAACAGTTTTGAACATCTCAATACAAACATTCAACATTATTTTAACCTCTATATTAGTGCCAATTAATCCCCACCACTGATATATAACATAAGTGTATCACTGGTTAAACTCACTAGAAGTAGTTCATTAGATAATGTGACAGAGTATATTGTGTTGTAGAGATTAAGTGTTATATTATTTGGCATTTCTTGACTGGAACATATATAGATCTGTGAGAGTTCTGGACTCTGCCAATATTAGAGTGTGCAACATGCATCATTTGAACAAATTGGCCATAACCATCTTAATCTTGTCAATTTGTGTGCAGGAGGTATATTCAGCACTATTTATGAGCGCAAAATTACAGTGGTCAGTTTTTTATGTTAATTGAAATGAAATAGTTTTAAGTTGTTATCCGTTTCTGAATTCTATCTACTGTGTCAGATAAAATATCAATGAACAAAACACCTTGAAATACCAACAACATTATGTTATGGTTTTGAATGGATAAAGTTTTGTGAATGAAATTAATTCAAATATCTCAAATTGTTGGCATGGAAACGAAGAATGCATGACTTAGAATGAACAAAATCTATGTGAATAAAAAGCTATTCAAAATTTACTTATCTTTTGGAAGAGATGAACGCATGTAACTGAGAAATTAATATTTCTACAATCAGTTATGTTGTTGAGATGGTCGTATTTCGAAAAAGGCAACGGTTTGCAAAATCGAGAGGACCGAAATCTCTACTAGATTAAAATGCAAGTTTCTGATAGAGTTTACAATACAGTGTTTGAAAACATCTTTTTCATAAGTTGATTTCGATTCTGGGTTTAGACGAGTCTAATCTGATGACTTTGACAATAGATAAGAAGTCGACTCTAAAACAAATTTACCCTTTCTAGTGGCAGAATCAAAAACCCAAATTTATTTTAGCTGAGAATGTATATAAGAGAAAAGCGGACGGCTTTTCTTATGAGCTTAGAGCACCAGGTAACATAACATTTCACATTACTCATTTCGTCTTTTCTTCTTTTTGCCAAAGTGATATGAGGATATCGTTTTGGTAACAACCTTTCTTTTATGTCTCAACTTGCTATTTTAGAAGGTATTTTAGTTGCAAATCTATAGTCTTTTCACACAGGTGTTAAGAAAGATTTTTGATTAATTATTCCAGATGTTTAAACAGAAGTTGGTTTAGAATTTTTCTATGTCTGTGATAAAAAAAGTTTTCTTTTCAAATCAAAATTGTGTAATATTAATTATTTATCATCGAAACTGAACGACAAAATATTTCGTTTGTTGAAATTGATTGCATACAAATATAAAATATGTTAAAATGTTTTGATGACATATTTTCTTTATTTGCAGATTGAAACTATTATAGAAAAGGACGGTTATTTCAGTTCCACAAGAATTAAGAAAAGTCTGCATCAGTAAATAACTGCCATCTCATTTTTCTGTATGTACATTTATCATTATTTTCAAAGAATTCCTGTTTAAGAAACAATGTGCAGGCAGTTTGGAAATAAATCTTTTATCTTGTAAAATGTGCAAATCAATATTTTTCCATAATGTGCTTTGACAAGACATGAGAGTACACACAAGGCGGGTGAATATCTTGTATCAATATTTGAGAGGTTAAGGAAAGCTTTAATTGAACTCTCAGATATCTATGTATCTCATATAGAGATCTAGTGTTAGTCCCAGGAGAGGCCACTTGTTTTCTGAGATTTTACACTAAAGTAAAATTAACAAGAATGAGAAAAGATACTCTTGCAAAGTTTGTGGAACTGCATTTTTACAGCAAATACACACAGGTGAAAACCCCTATTCTTGCAAAGTTTGTGGAACTGCATTTTCAATCTGACAGCACACATGCAAATACACACAGGTGAGAAACCCTATTCTTGTAAGGTTTGTTATACTGCATTTTCACAAAATACAATTTTGAAATGGCACATGCGAATACACACAGGTGAATTCTTGTCCTGGAATCCGGTAAGACCAACAGACCACAATAAAGATATACTATGACATATTTGACTGGTCAGTTGGGGAGAAAAGAAATTTATTATTCTTAACTTTTTTACTAACTCAATGTTTTAGAAATAAAAGAGAATTTTAATAGAATATTCGGGTATCTATATATCTCATATAGAGATCTAGTGTTATCCCCAGAAGGGGCCTCTTGATTCCTGAAAACTTCGACTGAAGTAAAATTAAACATTCAGTGAAAAATCTTATTCTTGTGAAGTTTGTAGAACTAAATTTTCAGTCAGTTCTAAATTGAAAAAGCACATGCGAATAAACACTTAAAGGGACGGTTAGAATCTTAAAAAAGATCTCTAGGCTGGAATGTCTGAAATAGCCGGTGAATGTCTAGCATCCAGTAGGATGCCCCATCACCAGCAAAAACAGAAAGATGAGAAAAATAAAAAAAAAAGTAAGAAACCTTATTCCTGTAAAGTTTGTGGAACTGTAGTTTCAGAGAGGTCCAGTCTTAAATATCACATGAGAATACACGCATGTGAGAAACCCTACCCCTGTAAAGTTTGTGGTACTGCATTTTCACGCAATACAAGTTTAAAAAAGCACATGCGAATACACACAGGTGAAAAACCCTATTCTTGCAAGGTTTGTGGAACTGCATTTTCACAGCATCCTCATCTGAAACAGCACATGCGAATACACACATGTGAGAAACCCTATTCTTGTAAAGTTTGTGGTACTGCATTTTCACGCGATACAAGTTTGAAACAGCACATGCAAATACATACAGGTGAAAAACCCTATTCTTGTAAAGTTTGTGGTTCTGCATTTTCACAGGATACAAATTTGAAACGGCACGTGCGAGTACATACAGGTGAGAAACCCTATCCTTGTAAAGTTTGTGGTACTGCATTTTCACTCGATACAAGTTTAAAAAAGCACATGCGAATACACACAGGTGAAAAACCCTATTCTTGCAAGGTTTGTGGAACTGCATTTTCACAGCATCCCCATCTGAAACAGCACATGCGAATACACACGTGTGAGAAACCCTATTCTTGTAAAGTTTGTGGTACTGCATTTTCACGCGATACAAGTTTGAAACAGCACATGCGAATACACACAGGTGAAAAACCCTATTCTTGTAAAGTTTGTGGTTCTGCATTTTCACAGGATACAAATTTGAAACGGCACATGCGAATACATACAGGTGAGAAACCCTATTCTTGTAAAGTTTGTGGTATTGCATTTTCACATGATACAAGTTTGAAACAGCACATACGAATACACACAGATAGTGGGGGCAACTGGTCTAGTAAAAAAAAATCCACGAAAACACTACAATTCCGAGTAGACCAAACTGTAGGGAATTACAGATAGCAGCCCTAAAAGGAACAACATATATCCTTAAGAGGGCTCTCTGATATAAATTTTACTCATAGTGAAATCGAATGTTAGCCTCAAGAGGGGGTCTCTTGATCTCTTTAGATAAACTAAATAAAAATGATAAAAAAGTGAAAAACCCTATTCTTGCAAAGTTTGTGGAACTTCATTTTCACAGCATCCCCATCTGCAAATGCACATGCGAATACACACAGGTGAGAAACCCTATTCTTTTTTAAGTTTGTAGGACTAAATTTTCACTGAGTTCTACTTTGAAAAAGCACATGTAAATACACACAGGTGGGGAGTTAGAATGACCTACTAGACATTATCCTCAAGTGTCTTCGGTCTCTCTGTAAAAGGGTTTGTCAGGACAACTTGACATGAGGATACCCCTACAAGTAAACCCTGAGCAAATATTCAAAATTACATAGTATCCACAGCACAAATATAATCCCCTCATACGAGGAATAGTGCATCTTCTAGTGATGTTATCTGAAGTAACACCACGTAGCTGGATACTCCACCAGACTAGATTAATTCTTCTCCTGGAATCCGGTAAGACCAACAGACCACAATAAAGATATACTATGACATACTTGACTGGTCAGTTGGGGAGAGAATAAATGTATTATTCTAAACTTATTTACTAACTCAATGTTTGAGAAGGAGAATTTAAATAGAATATTCGGGTATCTATGCATCTCGTATAGAGATCAAGTGTTAGCCCCAGGAAGGGGCCCCTTGATTTCTGAGAACTTCGACTGAAGTAAAATTAAACATTCAGTGAAAAACCCTATTCTTGTAAAGTTTGTTTTACTGCATTTTCACATGATACTAGTTTGAAACAGCACATGTGAATACACTACTCATAGGGAAATCAAGTGTTAACCTCAAGAGTAGGCCCCTTGATCTCTTTAGATAAACTAAATTAAAATGAAAAAAAAGTGAGAAACCCTATTATTGTAAAGTTTGTGGAACTGCATTTTCACAGCATGCCAGTTTGAAAAAGAACATGCGAATACACATGTGAGAACCCCTTTTCTTGTAAAGTTTGTCGTTCTGCATTGTGAGAAACCCTTTTTCTTGTAAATTTGTGGTACTACATTGTCACAGAGTGCCAGTCTTAAAAGTCACATAAGAATACATATAGATCTGGCGAGTATACCCAGTGAACCGAGTGCAAGAGAAATACAAATAACTGCATTTAAAGGGACGGTTAGAATCTTAAAAAAGATCTCTAGGCTGGAGTGTCTGAAATAGCCGGTGAATGTCTGGCGCTCGGTAGGATGCCTCATTTTCAGCAAATACAAAAAGATAAGACAAATAAAAAATAAAGTGAGAAACCATATTCTTGTAAAGTTTGTGGTACTACGTTTTCAAAGTGTGCCATTTTGAAAAAGCACATGCGAATAAACACAGGTGAAAATTGTCATCTGGAGCAAACGAGAAAAAACTGCTCTCATCATTGATGTAACCGTTCCAAACGACTATGGCCTCAATAGAGCAAACTGGGGTAAAATAACAAAATACCAAGACCTCAAAAATGATTTTTAAATAACATCGTCCCTCGATGAAATAAACATCATACCAGTTGTAGTAGGGGCAACTGGTCTAGTGAAAAAAAATCTCAGAAAATACTTAGAAATAATCCCGAGAAGACCAAACTGTAGGGAAGTACAGATAGCAGCCCTAAAAGGAACAAGATCTATTCTTAAGAGAGCCATCGGATATAAATTTTACTCATAGGTAGATCAAGTGTTAGCCTCCAGATCAAGGCCCCTTGATCTCTTTAGATAAACTAAATTAAAATGAAAAACCCTTTTCTTGTGAAGTTTGTGGTACTGCATTTTCACAGAGTGCCAGTCTGAAAATTCACATAAGAATTCACACAGGTGAGAAACCATATTCTTGTAAAGTTGGTAAAATTGCATTTTCACAGCATACCAGTCTGAAAAATCACATAATAATGCACACAGGTGAGAAACTATATTAGTGCCAATTTTGTGTAACTGCATTTCGCCAGTGTACAACTCTAAAAATTCACATGCGAATACACAGGGAACAACATCTATCATTAAGACAGCCCTGAGTTATAAATTTACACTCATAGAGAAATCAAGTGTTAGCTTCAAGAGGTAGCCCCTTGATCACTTTAGATAAACTAAATTAAAATGATAAAAAAAGTGAGATATCCCTATTTTGCTAAGTTAACTAGACGAATTCTTGTCCTGGAATCCGGTAAGACCCAGATACCACACAAAAGATATATTAGAACTTAGTTAACTGGTCGGTTAGAAAAAGAAAATGTAATGCTATAAGTTTTTTACATACTCAATGTTTAGAAGTAAACGAGATCTTTAATGGAATATTCAAATATCTATGTATCTCATATAGAGATCAAGTGTCAGTCCCAAACACAGTTGATAAAAAGTGATAGTTTCGCCATTCGTCAAAACTTAAAGGTTAAAGACATCTGACATCCTGTTGTAAGGTTCTGCTTTCGGACTACTACTGCACAATGCAAAATAAAAGAATGTGTATACATTTCCACTGGACCATCCATCAAAAGTTTGTCTCCGATGTAGCATCAAGTCCTTGAAGAGTATACCAAAAAGAATTGTGGCAAATAATTCATACACCACTCAATATGACTATACAATCTTAACAGCTACATACTTTGAAAATGCAGCTGGTAAACCTGGCATAGTTATGTGAGACAAGAGGGAAAGATCAATGTGTTTTTCTGAAATAAAATTATTAGCTCATCAGTAAAAAGCACAGGATTATTTATCCAGTAAAATATCTATTAATAAATTTCTTGTACAAGAATATCCAATTTTCTATGTGTTAGAAATAAGGCCACCTTAAATGTTGTTCATTTACAACTACATTAGTATAAAAATAGGGGAAAATATATTCATTGAAATATTTAAATTCGTAATAAAAACATCCATTCATTATTATGGGCATTTTCTGTGTGCGTGTGTCTGTTTGTCGGTCAGTCACAATTTTTGATGAAATATCGAAACTTCAACCCCCTTATAATTCTTTTTGACGTCCGCAATAAAATTATTAGCTCAGTTTGTGACTTATTAGTATTCTATGAACGTCCGGCATGAATGCAGACGTCCACAGTAGCCTGGAGAGGACTGGTGATGGTATTATGTAATAATTCGTCATTTTATAGAAAAGAGTTGCAGAAGCTATAGGAACGATATATAATCCCTGAAGTTGATGGACGATTAACATTTCTCAAGGCGCCGTAAAGTAATGAAATACTACATAATACCATTTAAAATCGCTCTACATGTCACCCCTTATTATTCTTTTTCTGTGTCCCCAACAAAATCAATATTACAAAAATTTGCCTATTATTCCCTTCGAGAAAATTCCTAAAATGAATAAATCCGCTTTTTGTGTAGTTTCCAAATAAATGCTAGACATACACACAGGATATTGTTTTGTTGATTTCTTCGATTTACCTAAACCTCTCTTATATTCATTTTTAATGCCACAACTCGATTTTATTTCTTTAAAAAAATAGAGTAAATAGTAAGAGTGCGGAATAGTTAACAGTTGAGAAGTCGTAAACAAATAACAACAACGAAAGCCTCATACTAAACGCATTAAAATGTAATTATATACCGACCTGTATACTTTTAACATGCTTAAACTGTTTTATTTCAATATTTTTAAGCTGTCTTTACGATACACGGGAAAAATTATTCACTTGCCACTTTAATGTTGGGGAGCTTTATTCTTGAAAATTTATAAAAAAGATCGCTTACCCTACCACTAACCGTAAGTACGCAGGGCGTTTGAAACTCAGACTAAGGATTAGTGGTAGAATAAGTAAACTTTTCAGAAATTTAGCCCTTGCCAATAGTTAAGTGACAAACAGTCAGTTGTTTTCTCCTGCGTGTAAAGATTGCTGTGAACGAAATCAAATTTTGAAATAAATAACTTAAACACAGTTTCAGCACATTGAAAGTATACAGGTCGGTAGATAATTGTATTCAACTGCGTTTGGAATAAGTAATTTCTCGTTTTTATATTTTTCGGCTGCTTGCTCTACTTTTACCAAATGAGTCCATACTTATTTTAAAATATGAAGGTGACTTAGGCCCTATTCAAAACTAGAGGTTAAAGAACCCAG
This sequence comes from Sepiola atlantica, assembly GCA_963556195.1. Taxonomy (NCBI): domain Eukaryota; kingdom Metazoa; phylum Mollusca; class Cephalopoda; order Sepiida; family Sepiolidae; genus Sepiola; species Sepiola atlantica. Next base: position 34,055,978 of record OY744549.1, on the reverse strand, counting down.
ACCACTACTAAAAATGCTTAGAAAAGTCGCTTTTATTTGCTTGAAAACAACAAAGTAAAAACTTGTTTTAAAATATTGATTTTAAAGAGTGGGTGCTGAGCCCGTATTTAAAACTCGAGGTGAAGTCCCGCTTCTCGTGAACGATCCTAACTTTCTGTTACTGAATTGTTCTTGCTTTGTGTTATTTTTTTCTATTCATTCACTTGTGCTATTTTTACTGGTGCCATTGTTACCTGTGCCATTTTCACCGGTGTCATTTTACCCTCGTTTTACTGTGCAATATAGCAGGCAGATCTACCTTTGCTGTTACACTTGCTGCTGAAACTGTTTTACTATTGGAAAATATTTATAACACGTTACTGAAATTCATTAATAATACAAGATTATATTCCTCATTTAACCAAAGAACACTCGATCCAACTTGGACGGAAATACATGCAATGAACACTAAATCTGCAACCCCTGTCTATAAGTTGGCTAGCTTTACATTTGTCGGTATGTTCTGGGGTACTCAGTAAAAATAGAACCAAAAACAAATGGTACGGTAAAAATGGCCGAAATTAATAAATAGAAAAATTACAGAAAAAAAAAATAATTTGAAAGATTTTTTTATTATATTTTCATAAGTTTAAAGTACGGATGATCAGAAATGATGAAAAAAAAAATTAATTTATATTTATTTGAGACTTGACAAATACATTTTATTAATAATGTTGTTGGAAATAAATACAAAAATATGATTTTGTCACCTGTGCAAAAATAAGAACGGAAGATTTAGAATTGTATTGATATTATAAAATATGTGTTCTGATTTTTTTAATGAAAATATAATACAAATCTTTAATAACAAAATGTCTTTTTTTAACAACGTTTTGAAATGTCTTTTATTTTGTGAAACAGCAACATAATATATATGTTTTGATTTTTTATGAAAATATAATAAAATAGCTTAGTATTTTAATAGTAATTTTTAAAGCAAATATTTTATAACAATTTAGTAACAATAAAAGTGAAACAGCAACATAATCTAAAGCATTTAAAAAGAATAATAAAAGCGTATAGAATAAAGAATATTGCCGAAATAATTTTCTTTTATTTGCCGCCGCCAAAGAAATTCTTGAAGGTAGCTGTTGAAGTTGTCAGCGCTAGTCCCTCGCATTGCTCGTAATTTATTCTTTTCCATTGTTATTTTTGAACAGGTGACAAAATCATATTTTTGTATTTATTTCAAACACATACATTATTAATGAAAATGTATTTGTAAAGTCTCAAATTAATATTAATTAAAAATAGATTTTTTATCATTTCTGATCATCCATACTTTAAATTTACTGCATGGAAAACCGGAACTCAGCGCAGCAGTGTAATCTTCCTGAGTGCCGAAAACTGACACAAGGCAATAATATTTTGTTAATGGAAAATTATGTTCAGGAGGGGCAGGGCTGGTTTAATTCCCATATATTTTTAAATAGGGGCTACCCCTTGCCATATTTTGAAATTAATATTTTTAAACAAGTATCTACTCTGTAGATTTTAAGCAAATAAAATCGATTTCACTATATTTGAGGGGCTTGGATTCCTCTATAGATCAAAATATGAATCAACCTCGTCCCCAAGTCTACTTTAAAAACTATTGGTATTATTATAGATGAGCACCCTCGGCTATATCTCCCCTCTCCCAATAAACAATAACATTCAACCTTTTTATGCGATAACGTGTAAACACCCTGAAAAACATTGGCGGAAAATAATTTAGAATTAGGAGATCAGTTTTTCATATACATATAACATAAAATGATTACCTGATTTCTTACTATATAGCGTTTGAATGACATGTAACCGTTTTAGTTAAATAATATATGTAACGATGTTTATATTTTATTTTGTTGGGGGGGGGGCTATAGCCACCCGAAGTCATGGTTAGTTGTAGGTTTAAACGAGATATTTGAGGACTGTCGTTGGATATAAGGGAGAGGTTTTATTGGGGTGAGTAATGTGAGCCATTGACACTAGGACTTTATGGAGGTGATGAGAACTGTTGAAACTAGGACTTTGGATTAGTGGGAGGGTTAAAGTGCTGTTGTCACCCGGACCTAAGGTTAGTGGTAACGTTAAAGGAGGGTTGTTTTATAGCCCCCTCCCCCCCATTAAAACACAACATATTTTTCGTAACACCCCACGCCTAAATTTGTGTTATATGCACTTAAAAAGGAAATATGTGATCATCTTACATCAAATTTATATGAGAAATTAATCTCCCTAGTGTAAATTTTATTTTTACACTGAAGGTTTTCAGGATGTTCACACATAACCGCCTAAATAGAGTAGAATCTCTTTTCTGACGAAGGGGGGTGCTGATTGAATATTTTTGTATTAATACACATTTTTTTTATAAATATGTATGTTAAAAATACATTCATTTAAGTATTTATAAAAAGGAAAACATTCTCTGACGTTTATTTAATTTAATTTATCCTATATTTATAAAAAAAACTATTTTCATTATTATTCATGTAAATAAACATATTTCAATAAAAGAAAAAAAACTTTTCAGATTTTCTTATGTGTAGACCTACATTTTCATATGTTGAAAATACACAAGACAGTTCTAGGAGGTCCAGCCTCCCAGTCTTTGCCTGACTACCTTTGAGAAGGGGTTAGTTTATTACTAATTGACTGCGGCATGCCTACTGGGTAATGCCGACGAGTCTGCCCAGGCATTTTTTGTAGCTCAGAGTGATCTTCATCTACGGTACTGGCTTTTCAATCCTTCATTCCGTCCTTGTTACCGCTGTGGGAGGGAGATGAAAAATAATTTTTTTTAAAAATACACAACACACAATGGATTGAATCTCAACGTACACCGTTGACTGCTGAAGACATTCTTAGGCGGAAGTGGCAAAACCCGGGTGTTATCCCCTTACATTCAAATATTCAAATATTAAAGAATATTCCAGCGGTTCATGCTTCAGCTTCCTGCAGCGTCTTCTTCAGTGACTCCTTCCCCAGTTATTCCCAGCATCTGCTTTAGCTCCTTATAGCAGCTCTTTCTCCAGCTACTGCAGTGCCTGCTCCAGCTTCTTCAGTGGCTTCTTACAGCAGCTCTTGCCCCAGCAGTCTTCAGCAATGCCTTCTCTAGTCCACTCCTGCTCCAGCTCACTCATTCTAGCAGCGTCTGCTCCAGCGCCTCCTGTTTCAGCTTCCAGCAATGCGCCTGCTGCAGCTGCTTATAGTGACTCTTGCTTCAGCTTCCTGCAGCGTGTGATACATCTCCTTTCAGCAACGTCTGCTTCAGTTAGATCCAGCGGCTCTTGCTCCAGTTCCCTGCAGCGTCTGCTCCAGCTTCTTCAGCATCTCCTTCCAGCAGCTCTTGCCCAGCTAACTCAATACTCCAGCTAACTCCTGTTCCGGCTCACTTCTGCATCAACCTGTTCCTACAATGTCTGCTCCAGCTCTCTCCAGCGGCTCCTGTTTCAGCTTCCAGCAACGCCTGCTGAAAGCTTCTTCTATCGTTCCAGCTTCCAGCTCATAGCAGCGGCTCTTGTCCCAGCCTTTCCTACTTTCATTGACGCTATACCTGTTATTTCAGCTTTACTTCTACCGTTATTACTTTTATGGTAAATAAACATTTTCTTTAAACTGTTCATCAGCGTTTGTGTTATGTCATTAAATAAACACCAAAGCAAAAGCACGTGTGTATCGTTCAGATCCAAGATGGCTGACCTCTTTATTCAACTCACGTTCAGGTTACAAAGCAAAACATTAGTCTCGTGGTAAGGAGGATAACTCTGTTTGGTTAAAACATGTTATAACAGCCCCCCTTTTAGGTAGTTATTTTTATTTTATTTATTCATTTAAATGTCCAGTCTGGTAGGTGGTCTTGACAATCTTCCGGACCTAGTTGTTATGTGGTCTGGGGGAGTGGTCGATTGATGCACTATTTCCTCACTTTCATTTATTGAGGTTTGGGTATTTTCAGGACTTTCCACTTCCTCTGTCTCCCTGTTGGGAGGTGGTCTTGGTACGATATGTCGGCGGTTGCGTTGGATATATCATCTGTTGGTGTGTGTTTCCACAATGTACAATCGTGGGGTGGGGGCATTTCCAACTATAGTGCCTTCCTGGCTGGGGGTATTTGGGCTTCTAACCCACACACGGGTTCCCGTCTCAAGAAGTCTCATCTCTCTTGCTCTGGTCTCTGGGTGTGTGTTGTTGTTGAGCCTTCTTGTACTCAACTATGACGACAGCAATCCATCATCAGCAGCAATCAACCAGTCCTTCTTAGGGCAAGCAGCTTTGCTGCCACACCTAAACTACTTTTAGTGCGATTCACACTTAGCTGCCTGCTACATCCAACTGACTGAAGCCGGCCTCTCCAGTTCCTGCATTTGCTCCAGCTCCTTCTTGCTCCAGCATCCAGCAATGCCTGCTCCAGCTCTTTCCCGCGGCTCCTGCTTCAGTTTCCTGCAGCGCCTGACCAAGCTTCTTCCATCGGCGCATGTTCAAGTTTTCAGCAGCACTTGCTTCAGCTCATAGCAGCAGCTCTTGTCACAGCCTTTTCTACTTCTAGTGATACTATACCTGTTATTTCAACTTTCCTTCTCCCGTTATTGTAAATAAACATTTCCTTTAAACTGTCCTTCCTTTTTGCCGTTGCCGTAATTTGCCTTTGCCCAATTTCTTAGTTGTAAGACCGATCCCCCCAGAGTAGTAGTGCTGCCGAAACGTCGCGATCGGTGCTGCCCAAGTGTCGCAACTGGTACTGCCCAAGCGTACAGGCCTTAAACTTCTTATGTGATTCGAAGCCTTGTAAAAGATGGCGCCAGATTTTACTCGATGTAAACCTTCCATGTCAGTTATTTAACAACTCAAAGAGGCGAAAATTAAACAAAAATACAGCTAATAACTGTCACCAATCGACGAAAATTATATTTTCAACATACTCATGTTTTTATTTGCTGATTTTTTTTTAATTTTGGATTTTCACATCAAGGTTTTTTATTTCCGAGGTTTCACATCGAGTAAAATCCAGCAACATCCTCAATCTTTCAAGTGTGCAAGGCACTGAATACAAGGATTAAAAAAATGTAATTAAAGCGGTTTAAAATACTTTAAAACACAAAAGAATTAAGCATGTAAATAAAAAAAACTAACTTTTATTGCCTTTGGTAACAGTTATTTGTTATCTATTTGTTTTTTTTGTTTGTTTTTTCACCCCCTTTAATACTTTTTTCGTCTTGAGTTATACAAAAACAGGTTATTTAGTAATATTTAAAAAAAAAACATCATTATCGCCTATACACAATTTTTTCTGTTGAGCGTTTGCACCTTCGAACTCATCATTTCCCTCGAAAATAGAAACGTCTATTTAAATAATAAAATATTAAAATGATTGAATAATATTTTCCTCTGAAATCAAAGAGATCGACACAATTTCGAAATCGCTTTGTTTTATCTCTATTTAAATTTTCTGCGAACCTGCATTTCCGGTCGCCATCTTGAATTTACACTTACAGCCATTTTAACTCGATCACTAACATAACATTTTATTTTAGAAATACGATTTCAACTTATGAAAAAGTAAGTATTACTTAAATTTCTTTGTTTTACGATCTTTTAAAAAGTATGCTATGAACTTTTTAAAAGTGAAGAAAAAAACGTTTTTTTTAATTTAATTTTTACTTAAATTTCTTTGTTTTACGATTTTCTAAAAGGTATGCTATGAATTTTCTAAAAATAGAAAAAAAACGTTTTGTTTTTTTAAAATTCATATTAATTAGAGATTTTTCTATCTTCATATTCGGTTTAACATAAACAAAAAAACAAAACACAAACGATTCCGATAATTATAAACTTATTGACAGTAAAGCATGTAAAACTGCGGTTATAGTTGAAGATAATATTCAGATAAGATTAACTGTTTCAAGTGAAATGAAGAGCCTATGCATAATGGAAGGTGTTTATTCATATTATATTTTTAGCAATTATGTAGAGTTGTTATTTTTAAGTAAACTAGCAAATATATGATTCCTCCGGTCGCATATATTTGCTAGTTGTTTTATTTAATTGCTCAGTGAATTTGTAGTTTTGTTTGTTTTTTTAAGAAAGCAAATCACCCCATCCTTTATTTTAATAAATAAAACCGGAATAATAAAAACAGTTCTGAAACCAAATTTACCCTTTACGGCGTAAAATGTAAAACAAAAAAATCCTGAACTCACTTAAGGTCGTAAAAAGAGGATAATATTTCAAGTTTTTCAAATCGAAAAAAATGTGTGCCTGAAATAAAATCAACAATTAAAAAAAATGAAATACAGTTATTTATTTGCTCAGTAAAATGTGTTTAGTTTTTCTTACAAAAAAATAGTAATTTTTTAATCATTTTTTTTAATTAAATAATTGTGTTCTTTAAATGTGTGCTTTAAAACATAATTTGTTATAATATTATAAAAATAAAAATAAATCCAAAACGTTTTAATAAAAATATCAAATGAAATGTATCATTTTTAAGCGAGTCGCACGATAAATTTAAGAGAATCTGTTGTTTACATGTGATTAATCAAATAACGCGCCACTGCCCTCTCTCTCTCTCTCTCTCTTTCTCTCTCTTGAAATAGAACTTTCTGTGCGTTCGAAATAGAACATTATACTTAATAATCAGAGGGCGGGTAAGACATAGACTATATTACGCCCCCCCCCCCCTAAAAAAGGAGGAGGTATTGCCTGGAGGGATAGTATAACGACAACAGAACAGATACTACACTACCTCTCGTCTCAAAAAAGTAAAGGGGAGGTAATCTCTGGGTGGGAAGTGTGATGAGCAAAGAACAAATACTACACCCCCTTCCCAAAAAAGGAGTTTGTAATGCCTGGGAGGGTGGTATAATCACAACAGAACAGATACTCATTACATCCACACCTTTCAGAAGAGGAGACGGTAATGCCTGGGAAGATAGTATAATTGAAACAGAACAGATACTACACTACTTCCACATTTCCCCCAAAAGAGGAAGTAATGCCTGGGAGGTTGTTATGACAACAGAACAGATACTATACTACCTCATCACCTCTCAACCAATTAGAAGGTAATGCTTGGGAGGATGGTATAATGAAAACAGAACAGATACTACACAAACTCCACACCTCTCGAAAAAAGGAGGGGTAATGCATGAGAGAATGGTATCATGTCAACATAATAGATACTACACTACCTCCACGCCTCTCAAAAAATGGAGGAAGTAATGCCTTGGAGGATAGTATATGGAAGCAAAACAGATACTACACTACCTCCACACCTCTCTAAAAATGAAGAGGTAATTCCTGGGAGGATAGTATCAGGACAACAAAACAAATACTACACTACTTCTTCATTCTAAAAAAAGGAGGAGATAATGCCTGGCAGGATGGTATCATGACAACAGAACAGATACTACACTACCTCCACACCTCTCAAAAAAAGGAGGAGGTAATGCCTGGAAGGATGGTATCATGACAAAAGAACAGATACTACACTATGCCCCTGAATTGAGCATTTAAAGATAGTACATTAGTCTGAAATAGTATATACTATACTATTTCATGATACATACAATAGTCTTAAATAGTATAGTTTTGGCTTCAGACAGATACATAATCTCCATTATCAATAGATATGCTATGATAATAATACATTTTATTAATAATTTAAATGTTTGGAATAAAACAAAAAATATGCTCTCATAATAATAGATTTATTAAATAGTTTTTTGGGGAGTATGTTTTCACAAATTGTTTTTTTTTATTTAATGAGCACTCCAGAAGATGACACTGCCGCGTTTACTTCCGGTTTACCCTACAGTAAATGTAGCTTTCTTATCAAGTACGGATGATCAAAAATGATTTTAAAAAACTATTTTTTATTCATATATGACAATATAATAAAATCTTTGTTGCCGTTTGACAAAATACAAAAAGACGTTTCAAATCTTTGTTTAAAACAATGTTTGCTTATGTTTTTTGTTACTAAATTGTTATAAAATATTTGCTTTATTTTGTAGGTGCCACATGCGTCTCTGACATTCTTATTTTGTATATTTATCTGAATATATTATATGGTGTTTTTCCTTCAAGCTTGAAGAAATTCGTCATATTATTTTGGAATATGCCCCAAAGTTTTTGGAATACGAATTTAATGTTCGACAATGTCATGAAAAGTTCCTTAAATTTCTGTTATGTTGCAAGTTTTACATTGTCTGGTTACTACTTGTATATAGTCTGGCACAAAAAGAAATTGACTAGCATTTGCCAGCATGTCATTAACGACCTTATGTGCTGGAAAGAGTAACTCTAGTGCTTCTTTTCATAGTCCTCTAGTAATTTAAGGTATTGCTGGTATGTGAAACTGAATAAGGCCTTTATGGACAATCTTGTGCAAGTATTGAATGTCACAACAAGGTGTTTTCAGGGACGATTCATTCAGGCCGAACATTGTGAGATCATTACCAACAGTTTTGAACATCTCAATACAAACATTCAACATTATGTTAACCTCTATAGTAGTGCCAATTCATCCCCACCACTGATATATAACATAAGTGTATCTCTGGTTAAACTCGTCGTTCGCATTGTAAATTGGTCTGACTGCATGAATGTGTATGCATATACCAACACATTGAATCATTGTTAGGCTCGATATATTCTGTATTCGGTGATTGTAGTGTCTCACGAATCTGAGGAGTGAGGAAGGTCTTGGTAGCTATTACATGCTCCCATATGTTGTTTCTAATTACTGCTGTAAATAATAATGCCTGATAGAGCAGATATGGTGTGGATGCCTCCCTTTGTAAAGTCTTAGTGAAACAAAGTAGTAATCAAACTAATAGAAAGAAAGAGAAAACAAAAGTGAAAGTAGAAGATAAAGATGCATGCTTACAGAAAAAAACCCAAAAATCTCATTTTTAGAAAAGATGATATCATGAGCGAATAGAGCTTCTGCAGTTTAACATTATGCCTTGACAACTCATAGGAATGTTTATTGACTTGAGTCATCCTATAGTAGTAGGCATAGGTTGACAAATTCGAGCTTCAGAGGTGGTTCAATGATTTATCATGTTTTACTAACGGCTGAATATGTATATGGATCGCAACACCTGTATACATATATAGCACATGGTATTCCAAAATGGTCACCCTTCTGGTACTGACCAAGCTCAACGTTTCTTATCTTCAGTTATCTAACAAAAACTGGTGTGTAAATGTGATTTTGCCGTATATATGTAAATGTGATTATGCTGTATATAATGTTTATTGGCACCGGCTAAATAGTGGTATGTGTCACATTCTGGTCAATGTCATGCATAGCGCTTTTCCACCATTGCTAGTTGCCATTTTGAGATTGAAATAAAATTGATCATTTGGGACTATCTCTTATAAGTAGAATTCAGATGTATTCTCTAACGCATATATAGTTTATCATGCCACCCTTCAATTACTTCTGTCCAAATTGCTAAGCCATCTTTCTGGGACTCTCATTGTATCATTTAGTAGTTAAAATGTGGGATTTCTCTTTCGCTATGATTATTTTCCTCTTTTCAGCACACGTTCTTCACATTTCTTATCATCCCACAATAAAAAGAAACCACTATAGATGACAGGCAGCTTTTATGATATGAGTGTGAATTTTTCATATCTTCTACAGTGGTTATATTGTGCAATTGTACACGTCTTGGCTTTCTGGAACCATTATCAATAATCCGACTTCTGCACATTAGATAATGTGACAGAGTACATTGTGTTGTAGAGATTAAGTGTTGTATTATTTGGAATTTCTTGACTGGAATATATATAGATCTGTGAGAGTTCTGGACTCTGCCAATATTAGAGAGTGCAACATGCATTATTTGAACAAAATGACCATAACCATCTAAATATTGGCAATTTGTGTGCGGGAGGTATAGTAAGCCCTATTTATGAGTGAAAATTTACAGTGGTCAGTTTTTTATGTTAATTGAAAAGATAAAACAGTTTTAAAAGTTGTTATCCGTTTCTGAATTCTATCTATTGTGTCAGATAAAATATCAATGAACAAAACACTCTGAAATACCAACAATTATATGTTATGGTTTTGAATAGATAAAGTTTTGTGAATGAAATTAATTCAAATATCTCAAGTTGTTGGCATGGAAACGAAGAATGCATGACTTAGAATGAACAAAATCTATGTGAATGAAGAACTATTCAAAATATACTTATCTTTTGGAAGAGATGGGCGCTTTTCACTGAGAAATTAATATTTCTACAATCAGTTATGTTGTTGAGATGGTCGTATTTCAGCAAAAGGCAATGATTTGCAAAATCGAGAGGACAGAAATCTCTACTAGATTAAAATGCAGGTTTCTGATAGAGTTTAAAATACAGTGTTTGAAAACATCTTTTTCATAAGTTGATTTCGGTTTTGAGTTTAGACGAGTCTGAGCAAATCTGATGACTTTGAGAATAAATAAGAAGTCGACTCTAAAAAGAATTTACCCTTTCTAGAATCAAAAACCCAAATTTATTTTAGCTGAGAATGTATATAAGAGAAAAGCGCACCAGGTAACATAACATTTCATATTACTCATTTCTTCTTTTTTGCCAAAGTGATATGAGGATATCGGTTTGGTAACAACCTTTCTTTTATGTCTTAACTTGCTATTTTAAAAGGTATTTTAGTTGGAACTCTATAGGTGTTAAGAAAGATTTTTGATTGAGTATTCCAGATTTTTAAACAGAAGTTGGTTAAGAATTTTCCATGTCTGTAATCAAAATGTTTCGTTCTGAATCAAAATTGTGTAATATTAATTATTTATCATCGAAGCTGAACGACAAAATATTTCGTTTGTTGAAATTGATTGCATACAAATATAAATTAAGTTAAAATGTTTTGATGACATATTTTCTTTATTTACAGATTGAAACTATCATAGAAAAAGAATGGTTGTTTTCGGTTCATCAAGAATTACGAAAAGTCTGCATCAGTAAATAACTGCCATCTAATTTTACTGTATATACGTTTATCATTATTTTCAAAGAATTCCTGTTTAAGAAACAATGTACAGGCAGTTGGCAAAGAAATTTTTCATCCTGTAAATTGTGCAAATCAATATTTTTTTCCATAATGTGCTTTGACAAGACATGAGAGTACACACAGAGTGGGTTGATATCTTGTATCTTATAGGATGCTTCATTGCCAGCAAAATCTTGTAGAAAATATTACTAACTCATTGAAGGCATCAATCTTGATTTCTGAAAGGAAAAATACAAAAGAATGGTGAATGCATATAATTGTCAACTACGTAAAACTGAATTCTCAGTGAGTTCTATTTTCAAAAGAAGTAAAAAAGACTCGCATGTGTCAAATAATATTATTGAATATTTTGTTGATTTGTATGTTCAGAGTTCTCGTCTGAAAAATCACATGTAAATACACAAAGGTGAAAACCCCTACCATTGTAACATTTCTGAATTTGTATGTTCACATAGTTTCAATCTAAGAATTCACATGTGAATACACACCGGTGAGATGTCTCAAGTACCAACACTAAGCTGGATACTCTAACCAGACTAGATGAGTTCTTATCCTGAAATACGGTAAGCCAAAAATACCAAAAGAAAAATATACTGTAACATAATAAACTGATCAATTAGAGAGAGGAAAATTGATGTTCTTTACTTCTATACTAATTCAACATTTGAGAGGTTAAGGAAAGCTTTTTATTGAACTCTCAGATATCTATGTATCTCATATAGAGATCAAGTGTTAGTCTCAGGAGAGGCCACTTGTTTTCTGAGACTTCATGCTAAAGTAAAATGAAAAAGAATGAGAAAAGATACTCTTGCAAAGTTTGTGGTACTGCATTTTCACAGCATGCCAATCTGACAGCACACATGCAAATACACACAGGTGAAAAACCCTATTCTTGTGAAGTGTGTGGTACTGCATTTTCATACGATAAAAATTTGAAACGGCACATGCAAATACACACAGGTGAAAAACCCTATTCTTGCAAAGTTTGTGGTACTGCATTTTCACGCAGTACAAGTTTGAAACAGCACATGCGAATACATACAGGTGACAAACCCTATTCTTGCAAAGTTTGTGGTACTGAATTTTCACAGCATCCCCATCTGACAAAGCACATGCGAATACACACAGGTGAAAAACCCTATTCTTGTATAGTTTGTGGTACTGCATTTTCAGACGATACAAGTTTGAAACAGCACATGCGAATACATACAGGTGAAAAACCCTATTCTTGCAAAGTTTGTGGTACTGCATTTTCACGCAATACAAGTTTGAAACAGCACATGCGAATACACACAGGTGAAAAACCCTATTCTTGTGAAGTTTGTGGTACTGCATTTTCACACGATAAAAATTTGAAACGGCACATGCAAATACACACAGGTGAAAACCCCTATTCTTGCAAAGTTTGTGGTACTGCATTTTCACGCGATACAAGTTTGAAACAGCACATGCGAATACACACAGGTGAAAAACCCTATTCTTGCAAAGTTTGTGGTACTGCATTTTCACACGATACTAGTTTGAAACAGCACATGCGAATACACACAGGTGAAAAACCCTTTTCCTGTGAAGTTTGTGGTACTGGATTTTCACACGATTCACATTTGAAACGGCACATGCGAATACATACAGGTGAAAAACCCTATTCTTGCAAAGTTTGTGGAACTGCATTTTCACACGATACTAGTTTGAAACAGCACATGCGAATACACACAGGTGAAAAACCCTATGCTTGTATAGTTTGTGGTACTGCATTTTCACACGATACAAATTTGAAACAGCACATGCGAATACATACAGGTGAGAAACCCTATTCTTGCAAAGTTTGTGGAACTGCATTTTCGCACCATCCCAATCTGACAAAGCACATGCGAATACACACAGGTGAGAAACCCTATTCTTGCGAAGTTTGTGGAACTGCATTTTCACAGCATCATCATTTGAAAACTCACATGCGAATACACACAGGTTAGAAATCCTATTCTTGTGAAGTTTGTAGAACTAAATTTTCTTACTGTTCTACCTTGAAAAATCACATGCGAATACACACAGGTGAGTTTGAATTACCTACTAGACACTATCCCTGAGTGTCTTCGGTCTCTCTGTACAAGGGTTTGTCAGGACAACCTGACATGAGGATACTTACTCCTACAAGTAAACCCTGACCAAATATTCAAATTACATAGTATCCGCAGCACAATAAGATCGCCTCCTACGAGGAATAGTGCATCTTCTCCAAGTGATGTTACCTCAAGTAACACCACCTAGCTGGATACTCCACCAGACTAGATGAATTCTTGTCCTGGAATCTAGTAATACCAACAGACCAAAAGAAAGATATACTATAACATACTTGACTGGTCAGTTGGGGAGAGAAGAAATTTATTATTCTTAACTTTTTTACTAACTCAATGTTTGAGAAATAAAGGAGAATTTTAATATCATATTCAGATATCTATGTATCTCATATAGAGATCAAGTGTTAGCCCCAGGAAGGGGTCCCTTGATTTCTGAGAACTTCGACTGAAGTAAAATTAAACATTAAGTGAGAAACCGTATTCTTGCATAGTTTGTGGAACTGCATTCATATGGAGTTCCCATCTTAAAACTCACATGCGTATACACACAGGTGAGAAACCGTATTCTTGTCAAGTTTGTGGAACTGCATATACGGCCAGTTCTGCGTAGAGAAACACATGAAAATACACAACTAATATTTTAAAGTCTGACTACTAACATCCATCATCCAAGTAATTATAAAGGACACAGGACTAAGTAAAAAGAATTCCAAAAGCTATCTGGCTGATATACCCGGTGAACAGAGTGCAAGAGAAATACAAACAATTGCACTTAAAGGGACGGTTTTAATCTTAAAAAGATCTCTGGGCTACGGTGTCTGAAATAGCGGGTGAATGTCTGGCATCCGGTAAGATGTCCTATCCCCAGCAATAACAGAAAGATAAGAAAAAAATGTAAAAGTTTGTGGAACTGCATTTTCACATCGTGCTTATTTGATAACTCACATGCAAATACACACAGAACTGGACTGACTAAAAAAAGTAGCCCTCCACTACGACCAGGAGTGGCTTATAATGGCCACCCAAGACCAGGGCCTGATGACAAATGCGTTTAAAAAGATGGCTGGTCTCAGTTAGGACAACAAGTGCAGGTTCTGCCACACTGAAGTGGAGAGTGTGAGCCACCTGATATCGAGTTGCAAAATCATAATGAAGTGTGCAGGTACCTCCACTGGACCATCTGTAAGAAACTGAATATCAGGTGTAGCAACAGGCACTGAGAACATCTACCTTAGAGAACTGTGGGGAATGAGACATACACCATCCATTATGACCATGAAATCCTCACAGCTACCTATCTGGAAAACACAGCTGTCAAACCAGACATTGTCATATGGAATAAGAGAGAGAGAGTGGCAACTTTGGTTGAGGTCAGTGTCCCTAATGATGGGGGCCTAAATAGAGCTGAAAGGGAGAAAATAAAAAAACATGAAGGTCTAATGTATGATATGAAAAGAAACTGGAACCTCAAACAGATCTCCATCATTCCCGTTATTATAGGAGCCACTGAACTCATGAAGAAGAACTTGAAAAAATATTTAGCAAGTATACCTGGTGAACCAAGTGCAAGAGAAATCCAAACAACTGCACTCAAGGGAACAGCTAGAATCCTGAAAAGAGTTCTCGGTTGGAGTCTGTAAATAGCGAGTGATCGTATGGCATTTGGAAGAATGAATGCCCTGTTTCCAGCAAATGAATGACAAGAAAAAAAAAATGAGAAACCCTATTCTTGTGAAGTTTGTGGAACTGAATTTTCACTCAGTTCCACTTTGAAAAAGCACATGCGATCTTAACTTTTTTACTAACTTAATGTGTGAGAAATAAAGGAGAATTTTAATAGAATATTCGGGTATCTATGTATCTCATATAGAGATCAAGTGTTAGCCCCAGGAAGGGGCCCCCTTGATTTCTGTGAACTTCGACTGAAG
Organism: Sepiola atlantica; assembly: GCA_963556195.1. NCBI lineage: Eukaryota > Metazoa > Mollusca > Cephalopoda > Sepiida > Sepiolidae > Sepiola > Sepiola atlantica. Next base: position 34,040,928 of record OY744549.1, on the reverse strand, counting down.
TAAAATTAAACATTAAGTGAGAAACCTTTTTTCTGCAAAGTTTGTGTTACTGCATATTCACAGCATTCCCATATGACAACTCACATGCGAATACACACAAGTTAGAAATCATATTCTTGTAAAGTTTGTGAAACTGCATTTTCACAATGTCTTCTTCTTAAATCTGTGTTCTGCGGCTACGGTAGTCAAATGACATCCTGTAGCTGCAATCAGTCCTCCATGCTAGTCCCAGGCCATCTGGCCTTGTCATGCATAAGTTGTCATAGGCAATGGAGTTGTTTCGCTGTACATAGTGGTCCTAATCCCGCCTGCTTCAGGTCAGCATGTAGTCTGCCCAGCAGATTTGTGCAGTGCCGTCCTAGTCGCAGTTGGTAGGCTTGCGAGCCAGTAACGGTCTAGTACCCTTTGTGCAGGAGTGTCAGGGTCCATTCGTAGAACATGGCCTAATATAGACCATCTTTGTTTAGCGACCTTTGTGGAGAGGGTTTTTTCGTTGCACAGCTCGTATAGTGCCTTGTTGCTGATAAGTTTTTTCGGCCAGCAGTGACCTGTGATGGAACGGAGGTGTCTGTGGTGGCACGCATCCAGCTTGTCGAGCATGACTTTTGTTATTGCCCAGCTGTTGCTATTGTAGAGCATGATGGACACGCAATACGCGTTATAGAGACAGAATCTAGTCTTCAACGGGATCTTGGTTTCACAATGTGCCCTTTTAAAATTTCAAATGTAAATACACATAGGTGAGAAACCCTCGTTTTGCTCAGTTTACTAAATTAATTATTGTGCTGGAATCTGGTAAGACCAAGAGACCACACAAAACATATTTACTATAACTTAGTTAACTGGTCAGTTGGAAAGAGGAAATTTAATGTTATAAATTCTTTACATACTCAATGTTTATGAGTAAACGATGTCTTTAATGGAATATGTCATATAGAGATCAAGTGTTAACCCCAAGTTTTGCAACTCGTCAAAACTTACAAGTTTAAGTCATCTGACATCCCATTGTAACGTTCCACTTTAAGACACTACTGCATAATGCAAAATAAAAGAATGTGTATACATTTCCACTGGACCATCCATCAAAATGTGCCCTCGATGTAGCATCAAGTCAGTGGAAAATATACCAGAAAGAACTGTGGAAAATAAGTCATACACCATCCAATATAACTATACAATCCTAACAGCTACATACATTGAAAATGCAGCTGGTAAACCTGACATGGCGAAGTGGGACAAGAGGGAGAGATCAATGTGTTTTTCCGAAATAAAATTATTAGCTCGTCAGTAAAAAGCACAGAGGATTATTGATCCAGTAAAATATCTATTAATAAATTTCTTGCACAAGAATATCCAAAACTTAGAAAAGTTGATTTTATTTGCTTGAAAACAACAAAATAAAAACTTTTTTTAAATATTGATTTTAAAGAGTGGGTGCTGATCCCGTATTTAAAATTCGAGGTGAAGTCCCGCTTCTGAACCATCCTAACTTTCTGTTACAGAATTGTTCTTGCTTTGTGTCATTTTTTCCTATTCATTCACTTGTGCCATTGTTACCTGTGCCATTTTCACCGGTGTCATTTTCCCTCGTCTTTCTTTACTGTGCAATATAGAAGGCAGCTCTACCTGTGCTGTTACACTTGCTGCTGAAAATGTTTTACTATAAGTTGGCCAGCTCTACATTTGTCGGTATGCACTGGGGTACCCAGTAAAAATAGAACCAAAAACAAATGGTACGGTAAAAATGGCAGAAATTAATAAATAGAAAGATGACACAAAGCAAGAATAATTTAAAAGATTTATCATTTCTTATGTGTTGACCTACATTTTCATATGTTTCAAATACACAATACAGTTCTAGGAGGTCCACCCTCCTAGTCCTTGCCTACTCACCTTTGAGATGGGGTTAGTTTATTGCTAATCGGCTGAGGCGTGCCTACCGGGGAATGCCGACGATGCTGCACAGTCAGTTTTTGTAGCCCACGGTGCTCTTCCTCTATGGTACTGGCTTTTCAATCCTTCTTTGTGTCATATCTTACCGCTGTGAGAGGGAGATAAACATTTTTAAAAATAAGGCATTGTTGAAGATCCAGCGATTCTAAGCAAAGTTACTTCAAACCGGAAATTGTTTCCGATATTAAAAACTTCCTGTTTTGGCTAATCGAATAGGTGTTATGCTTTCTGAGAAAATATAATGAAAGTTTTGTACTAAATTTTATTTTAAATAAGTTATTTTATAAAACATAAATAATCATAGATTAGTTTTTTCACAGTTTGATTTTCTTTCGGAAAATAAAATGCAATGTTTTTTGCTAGTGAAATACTTTTGATTTGGGGGAGGGAAACTAATAAAATAGGTTGTTTTATTTTCTTTCGAAAAATAGGAATGTTTCGCCAAACATAGAACTGTCGGATCGCATATATTATAATTTATTTTTACTTGGCGACGCCAGAGAAACACCTTTAGGTAGCTGTTAAAATGTGCTGCACTTGTACCTTGTATGGACCTGAACTTGTCTTTAGCGTGACTCCATTAGCCTTCTATACGATTAGTGGGGATTGTATTGTCTTCGGGATCCACAAAATTATACTTGTGGTTTACCACATCATGGTTAGGTAGGGCATTGTAGACCCGCCATCCATCTGTAATTATTCTGGTACCAGACCTCACAAATCGCTGAATTATTGGTAACAGAGTTTCGGCATCTCTGCTACTGACTGGCACCATCATTGTCACATTTGTTTCTCGCTCCACTATTTCGAGAACCCATTGACCTTCTTTATATATACTGTGGTGATATTTCCTGTGCATTAATTTGCTCTCATCTATCTCCACGGTTTTACCCGGACCACCCATTTCGACAGGATTGGCAATCAATGACATTGCACAAATGTCTCTCATGAAGATGTACCAGTCTACCAGACTTCTGATGCTAATGTCAGTCTCCATGCTGGCGGTTCTCTGTGGTACTTTCAGGCACCACCAATATATGATCTGAATAACTTTATTCTACGACATGTGTGCTCTTCAAAAAAGGATCCTACCCGAACAGATTTTTTTTTTTTACATGTCGGACACTTCCAACAGTAACCGTTCTTGCATGACAGAACATCTCTGTATTGTAGTCTCATTCTACTAGTCGAGCACTTCGAACACAATCGACTATTGGCAATTAGGCTCTACCGGGCCAACCATTCTCAAGTTCTCTTTTTTCCGTTCGTGTCCTTTAATAACACCTCCAAGGAGTTAGTGCACACACGACATTCAGCTGCGGTTAGTACGTCTTGTACGATACTATTCATTATTATATAGAGAAAATACAGAGAAAATTAAACTACAGAATACCGGAAGTTGTTATCTACGAAGTTTAATATCGGGTACGGATCGCAGCCTGACACCGTAGCAGCACAGCAGAAACTGCGCTTACAGTCGCTCGATCTTCAACATTGCCTTGATTACTGCCATTGATTTATTATTTGTTAATATGACAGACTGGTTTACCTCCCACTGAATTTCGTGTTTTTCGCTCGAATCAATGGCGGAACCTGATTAAACGATATAACGGATTTTTATTTTTTATCAAAATTCTACTCGATAGTTTTTGCTTATTTTTGGTGTACAAACCTATTTTTGCTTAATACATAAGTATATTAAAGAGTTTTCCGGTTACTTTAATTCGAACTGCGATTTTCAGCGTTTTCATATGTACCCCTCATCCGAAGAAGCACCGAAAGATTGGTTCAGCATGATCTGGGTGGAATATATTTAAATAATAAATGCGGTTTGATTACTTTTAATTAATATACCAATCGTCTACCAACACGTTTATGTGTTGTAAACGTAAGAAAATAATATAGACAAGATCACAGCGTAAATGCATATGAAATGTGTCAAGACTTAATAAGGTTTGAGTCTTTAGAAACAATAAAGAAAATAAATCTTTTTTAAATCAGTTGATGCGGTTGCCATGTGGCTTGAGAAGCTGATGGCGAATGCTGGCGCCCATATTGAATTCCAAATAAAGCTGCAGCCTATGCACCTTCTTATCTTTTGATTTCTTGTAAGAATTATGTTACAATCATAAATTACGAGCACTTTATAACAGAGTCACATTCGAATTATTCTGTAGATATTCATATTATATAATCTCTAGTTGTTTTTATCGTTTTAATTTGAAGTTTGATTGAAATGAAAAATAAACATCTAAAAGGACTAAAGAAAATGCCAAAGGAGGCATAAATAAATAAATATTTCGGCAGACGACAACTTTTACTTTTCATTTCTATTTAAAGATGAACCTTGCGTTTTTACATGCAATTATTTTGTCTTCCGTAGAAGGTTGCATAATTTTTTGTAAAGCTAAAGGGTTTCTACAGAAGGATCTCCCCACCCCCACAATCACCACCAAAAAAATAATTAAGAAAAAGAAACGTTTGTGGTTTTCTGAATGCTTTCGTACTGGCCATGCCTTTGCCCGCCACCCTTTGAGCACTACCAGAAAGAATGCCTAAATGAAACCAGGGCACACTCATTTTCGCATGAAACAGAAACTAACGAACGATCAAAGCTCGTTAACACCCCCACTTTAATCGTATAGCCTCTACAGGCCATGCTCCACCTCTCCCCCAATTCTTTTAATTAACCTAAAAGAAGAAAAAAAGACACTAAAAAACATTTTCTCAGAAAAAAAAAAAACCCAAAACTTCTTTTCATCAACCTAAACAAAACCATCTTCTGTGCCAAAATAATCCCACACTTTGCGTTAAATAACTTAAAAAAGAAAGAAAAAACTTTCTTTTCATATCCAAAATAACCAACAAAAAAACAACAAAAAATAAACAAAATTAAACAATAAACTTAAACACAAGAAAAAAATAAACACTTTTTGTTAAATAAATTCTTGCACCCAAAAAACTAAGTGCGGGTACTGATTGTAAGATTTATCTATGCAGTTGTTATCGTCACTTTTACTTAGCAAAACACGAGTATTTTCCATCATGTTCATCGATTTTTTTATTAGCTTGTTGTAGATAATTTCAGAATAAAAATTTTTTAAAAATTTAAGTTTTCAAAATAAAAATCCCACCCCCATTTATTTTAAAAACAGAAAAAAAAACTAAATTGGATGAATAAAAAAACGCTACCTTCTCAATTTTCAAGCCCAAAAATTGAAACCCCAATCGGTTATATATCACGATTTACCACTAACTGTCTAGGAAGTTGGGGCTCATTTTTTGTTAAATTTATATATAACTCTAAAATCTAAAATATTTATTTTTTTTTGCTGGTATTTTTTCAGGCTGTTTACATGTAATCGCACGAAAAAAAATAGAACCTGAATTTTTTTTAGGGAGTAAGCTATGACGGGTGTGAGAGTAAACATTTACCCGCACATTGTTTTGTTTGCAAAAGTTGTTATATTTCTATGTTTTGTTAAAAAGAATTACAAAATTAGGTGCTACTGCAGAGACGGGGGCCACTGTTCGATCGATGGCGGCGGAAACTGCCGACTCCTCTTCGGGAGAAATCGTGATCGACGGAAAGAAATTTGATTTCGGGGGAGATAACTAATATTGGGTTAATTACTTTTTCACGAAATGGACGTAAACCGGTTAAACTTTGAAGAGTTCTTGCATTTACTCGGGGATTTATCGTTCAGTCAATACCCTGTTTAAAACTTTTTTCACATTTACTGTTCAGTCAATTATGTTTACTTTTGTTTTTTCAAATCAAAGTTTTATTGGTGCTTATTTAGAATAGGGTCCCTGTAGAAAATTATTTTTATGTAAAATCATTATTTTGTACTTACTCAGTTATAGTTTCTCACGGTACGAAAAAGAATTTAAAAATATCAAGCAGAACTTTAATTAGAACGATTTTTCAATTTCCATAAGGGCGATATACAACGTAGATTCGCCGACATTTTGGGTGTGGCCGATTGATGGAATAGCTAACTAAGGGCAGGTAAGTGTCGCGAAATTGTGTGCCCTAGGTAGGCACGTGTGACCTAAATAGTACTTTTGAAGAATTTCTCTGAAAATGGATGTCAAAAGTTTAAAATCCTACAAAAGTCAATCAAAATACAAAATAAATGAAATTTTCGAAAAATATGAAACAATTATATTTTTAACATTAAATTTTAGATCATTAGTATTAATTTTATGCAAATATTTTTTTGTTTTGTTTTATTACACATTTTAATTTTATTGAGAAATATGTGAGATTTCATAATGGGAGATTAAAATGAATGTACAGAGTTTAGTTTTACAGTGAAACATGTTCGTTTTTGAAGTATAATACAATGGTTGTATTTTGATACTTTTCTTCAGAGTTATCTTCCCTTACATTTTCTTTTTTATCCGGCCCTGACTTGACAACTCTTCTTTTTTCTTGCTTTCGTTTGAAGAAGTTAATAAAAAATCAGTCCCTGATTTTTAAGTAATACCTGAGTTATGACTTTGATACTTTTCTTCAGGAAAAAGGCTACTCAGCCTGTAACACCTGCTCCATGTCTGGCTTTATAGTTTCAGTAGACGCATGCGCGGGTCGAACAGTGTATTGCTTACTGGACCAGTACTTGTCTAGTTTGCTTTTAAAGTCAATTGTGTCTTTTGCATTTACAACTGAATTGGGAAGCTCATTCCAGTTGTTCACTACTCGAAGTCCAAACGAATGCTTCCTAGTGTTGAGTCTGCTGTGCTTCTTGGACAGTTTGAAGTTGTTTCCCCTTGTCCTAGAATTGGTATTGAGTGGTAGAAGTTGTTTTGTCCGTGCATTTGCTGATTCAATCATACAACAGGATCACGAACCTCTCGATGATGCACATTGCATCATTTGGTATATCACTTGGTGCGGAAGACAGCTGCATCAGCGCCTCAGTTAACTCTGGCAGTACTGTCCAGACTGCTCATGTGGTCTTCTTGACACAGTATCGCATCCAGTTTAAGCATGGAACATTGGCAGTGCACGAGCCTTCTCTGGTCCCAGTGCAGCTGCTATTTCATGTGCTGCTAGGTATCAGAAACTTGGGCCTGTTCCTAATGCCAGCCATAGTTTGCCTTCTGGTTGCAATTCCTGTACCATGGACACTGCCAACACCACAACATCGGCGTCTATAGTCTGGATGACTATTGAATGGTGTCCGTGCTTGGCTACGTGAGATGCATGCAGCAACATCCGCCAGTCAGCCACTTCGTAGTTGCATGGGTCGAATAAAGTCAGATCTAGTAGTAGTGGCTTGCTGAGCACTGCCTCTCCATCAGCAATGACGAGTTGCTTGTTCTCCTAGTCAAACCATTCACAGAGTGCTGTTGAGAGAAACTTAAACAGCTCGGTCTTGTTGCTGTACACTCGTAGAAAGTGCTGCCAGTTTCCTGGTATGAATGCGGCGGCCACCATACGTCTCCGCACGCCTTGTCCCCGTTTTGCACGTGTACTACCTTTCAGTGAATCAGCAAGGTAAGTATCCCAGATCAGATCCAGGCGTGACACTGTTTGCAGCTTAGTAGATATATATGGAATGAAGATCTGATGTGCGTACTCTTCAAAGGTCTTTTATGCAGCCGGTTTCAGCGTCTGGACGATAGCTGCTCCATCAAGCACTATACAGGTAGTGACAGGAGTCTCTGTCTTAGCATCGGAGATTTCTTCCAAACATGTGATGAGATCACTCTTGGTACCAGTGAAGAGGTTTCCACCATCGGACAGTGCAGGAGGACATGTCTGGTTCTCATGACGAAATAACTCTTCAAGGTTTCCTTCCCTCGTCTGGCAGCCAATGTACAGGTGTGCGAAGAGTTCACGGTCATTCTTGACGGAGGTGAGCTGTTGCTGACCTTTGCTCTGGCTTCTTGGAGTTGAAGTGCTGAACACCTTCAGCTTGTTACGAGATATGAGGTTGTCCACTGCCTTTGTTCTGTCCAACAGACACTCTCTGGCGAAAGTCTTTAACTGCTCTTGGCCAATCTTCTTGGCATTCATCACGGTCTCAACGGCAGTAGGACCTGCAATGTCCTTTGAATCCAGTATGACTAGATCCTGGCTCTCCTCGAATGGGTTCCCCATCTCTTCTATTACACCAACGAGAGAGCAGACATCTCTCACAAATGAGGCCTGTACACTTGGAGTCTGATCATGATGGTGTGTGTCTGCTGTTTGCCGTCTACAGTATTGGTTCCTGTCTTGGAATTCTTCGATCACCCTAGTAATTTCTGGTCCTGTAACCATCCAGCGACGAAGGGCACTAGGGTTGTCAGTAAGCCCAACTGCGCCACCGTCTCCTTCGATGCAGGCATTATTCTGCTCATGTGTCTGGTCAGGCGGGATTGAAGAGTTTTTTTAACTGTGAAGTGACCTTCGCTGAATTTTCTGGCTACGTTTGGGTGCTTGGTAGTTAGCTCGGTCATGTCTTTACGGTGCACTGTTGATGAAGTTCGTTCAGCATGAGCTAGTGTGAACCTCTTGGACATGGTGATCGAACTGTCTTCAGAAGAACAACCAGCACCGTCAGTCTACAGGCATGCATGCATCACGATGAACCTGAAAAGACACAATGTAGCATTTCTGTAATCATAAATGTCATGAAAACTGCTTCTACAACTACACTCTTAAAAAATTTCGTGACAGACCCGGAAAAGAATCAGTTGGGGCCAAACTCCATTCTGGATAAAAAATGACTTGGAATAGAGTTAGATTTTACACAGAAAAGGTCAGATCTGACCCAGAAAGTGTCATATTTATTATACTTTATTCTGTGTCATTTTTACCCGAAATTGAGTTTGGCTCCAACTGATCCTTTGCCGGGTCATTCAATATGGCAGCAAAATTAATAAAGATGTGCAATGCAGATTGTTACCATTGGATTCCTTGCCCCCAATCATACATTTAGACACAAGAATCAAGTCAATAACGCTATTAAACACAAATGTAATCGCAAATGTAGATTTTAAATGGCGGCCATTTTGAAATCCGACATGGCGGCTTATTGTTAAAAGATACAAAATGCGGATTGTTATCATTGGATTCCTTGACCCCCAAAACATACATTTAGACACCAGAATCGAATCAATAGCAGCATTAGACCCACTGATAACCGAAAATGAAGATTACAAATGGCGGCCATTTTGAAATCCAATATGACGGTTAATTTGTAAAAAATATGCAATGCATATTGTTACCATAGGATTCCTTGCCCCCAAAAACCTACATTTAGGCACGAGAACCAAGTCAATAGCAATTTTAGACCCACACATAAACGCAAATGTAGATTTTAAATGGCGGCTATTTTGAATTTCAATATGACAGACATGAAAGAAAAATTCCGAGTGGCTCAATATCTGAAAATGTTCGCCATATGTCAATGTACATTTGTGCCAAATTTGGTGCTTGTATCACAAAATGCAGAATAGGTTAGCTATGCTGGCCCACTATAAGAAATTATCACCAAATAATAAAATCAAATAGAATTTTGAAAGTTAAACTAAGAAAACATCTGCCTAAATCTATAAATCTAAAAATATGATGGGGCTTATTTTTTTCAATAACACTGACCAAAATGTGTGAGAATTTGGCAACCATAGGCTAAAATCAGCCGTATTAAGCTTCATTCATAGGCTAAAATCAGCTGTATAAAGCTTCATTCATAGGTAAAAATCAGCTGTATTAAGCTTCATTCATAGACTAAAATCAGCTGTATGAAGCTTCATTAATAGACTAAAATCAGCTGTATGAAGCTTAATTCATAGGCTAAAATCAGCTATATAAAGCTTCATTCTTAGGTAAAAATCAGCTGTATTAAGCTTCATTCATAGACTAAAATCAGCTGTATGAAGCTTCATTAATAGACTAAAATCAGCTGTATGAAGCTTAATTCATAGGCTAAAATCAGCTATATAAAGCTTCATTCTTAGGTAAAAATCAGCTGTATTAAGCTTCATTCATAGACTAAAATCAGCTGTATGAAGCTTCATTAATAGGTTAAAATAAGCTGTATGAAACTTCATTCATTTGCTAAAATCAGCTGTATGTAGCTTCATTCATAGGTTAAAATAAACTGTACAAAGCTTCATTCATAGGCTAAAATCAGCTGTATAAAGCTTCATTCATAGGCTGAAATCAGCTTTATGAAGCTCCATTCATAGGCTAAAATCAGCTGTATGAAGCTTCATTCATAGGCTAAAATAAGCTGTATAAATCTTCATTCATAGGCTAAAATCGACTATATAAAGCTTCATTCAGAGACGAAAATCAACTGTATGAAACTTCATTCATGGGCTAAAATCAGCTATATAAAGCTTCATTCATAGGTAAAAATCAGCTGTATAAAGCTTTATTCATGGGCTAAAATCAATTATATAAAGTTTAATTCATAGGCAGAAGTCAATTATATAAAGCGTAATTAATAGGCAAAAATAAGCTGTATAAAGCTTCATTCATAAACCAAAATCAGCTGTATAACGCTTTATTCATAGGCTAAAATCAACTGTATGAAGCTCCATTCGTAGGCTAAAATCAGCTGTATGAAGTTCCATTCATAGGCTAAAATAAGCTGTATAAATCATCATTCATAGGCTAAAATCAGCTATATAATACTTCATTCATAGACTAAAATAAACTGTATGAAACTTCATTCATAGGCAAAAATCAGCTGTATGAAGCTCCATTCATAGGCTAAAATCAGCTGTATAAAACTTCATTCATACGCTACAATCAGCTGTATGAAGCTACATTCATAGGCTAAAATAAGCTGTATCAAGCTTCATTCATAGGCTAAAATCAACTGTATGAAGCTCCATTCACAGGCTAAAATCAGCTGTATTAAGCTTCATTCACAGGCTTAAATCAACTGTATAAAGTTCCATTCATAGGCTAAAATCAGTTGTATAAAGCTTCATTCATAGGCTAAAATCAGTTGTATAAAGCTTCACTCATAGGCTTAAATCAGCTGTATGACGGTTCATTCATAGGTAAAAATCAGCTGTATTAAGCTTTATTCATGAGCTAAAATCAGCTATATATAGCTTCATTCATAGGTAAAAATCAGCTGTATAAAGCTTCATTCATAGACTTAAATCAGCTGTATGAAGGTTCATTCATAGGCTAAAATCAACTGTATAAAGCTTCTATCATAGGCTAAAATCAGCTATATAAATCTTCATTCATAGACTAAAACCAGCTGTATGAAGTTTCATTCATAGGCAAAATCAGCTATATAAAGCTTCATTCATAGGCAAAAATCAGCTGTATAAAGTTTAATTCATAGGCTAAAATCAGCTGTATGAAGCTTCATTCATAGGCTAAAATCAGCTATATAAAGCTTCATTCATAGGCTAAAATCAGCTATATAAAGCTTCATTCATTGGCTAAAATCAGCTGTAAAAAGCTTCATTTATAGGCTAAAATAAGCTGTATGAATCTTAATTAATAGGCTAAAATCAGCTGTATAAAGCTTCATTCATAAGCTAAAATCAGCTGTATAAAGCTTCATTCATAGGCTAAAATCAGCAGTATGAAGCCTCATTCATAGGCTACAATCAGCAGTAGTAAGCTTCATTAATAGGCTAAAATCAGCTGTATGAAGCTTAATTCATAGGCTAAAATCAGCTGTATAAAGCTTAATTCAAAGGCTAAAATCAACTGTATGAAGCTTTATTCATGGGCTAAAATCAGCTGTATATAGCTTCCTTCATAGGCTATAAATCAGCTGTATAAAGCTTCATTCACAGGCTAAAATAAGCTGTATAAAGCTTGATTCATAGGTAAAAATCAGCTGTATGAAGCTTCATTCATTGGTAATGTTAGGTGCTCTTATAGCTAACGACCATATTTAGTACTCTTATCGCTGATGCACAATGTTTGTTACTCTTATAGCTGATGCACCATGTTTGGTACTCTTACCCCTGATGCACCATGTTTGTTACTCTTATAGCTGATGCACCATGTTTGTTACTCTCATAGCTGATGCACCATGTTTGTTACTCTTATAGCTGATGCACTATGTTTGTTACTCTTATAGCTGATGCACCATGTTTGTTACTCTTATAGCTGATGCACCATGTTTGTTACTCTTATAGCTGATGCACCATGTTTGGAACTCTTATAGCTGATGCACCATGTTTGGTACTCTTATGACTGATGCACCATGTTTGGTACTCTTATAGCTGATGCACCATGTTTGGTACTCTTATAGCTGATGCACCATGTTTTTTACTCTTATAGCTGATGCACCATGTTTGTTAGTCTTATAGCTGATGCACCATGTTTGTTACTCTTATAGCTGATGCACCATGTTTGGTACTCTTATAGCTGATGCACCATGTTTGTTACACTTATAGCTGATGCACCATGTTTGGTACTCTTATAGCTGATGCACCATGTTTTTTACTCTTATAGCTGATGCACCATGTTTGGTACTCTTATAGCTGATGCACCATGTTTGGTACTCTTATAGCTGATGCACCATATTTGTTACTCATATAGCTGATGCACCATGTTTGTTACTCTTATAACTGATGCAACATGTGTGTTACTCTTATAGCTGATGCACCATGTTTGGTACTCTTATAACGTATGCACCATGTTTGTTACTCTTATAGCTGATGCACCATGTTTGGTACACTTATAACGTATGCACCATGTTTGTTACTCTTATAGCTGATGCACAATATTTGGTACTCTTATAGCTGATGCACCATGTTTGTTACTCTTATAGCTGATGCACCATGTTTGTTACTCTTATAGCTGATGCACCATGTTTGGTACTCTTACCCCTGATGCACCATGTTTGTTACTCTTATAGCTGATGCACCATGTTTGTTACTCTCATAGCTGATGCACCATGTTTGTTACTCTTATAGCTGATGCACTATGTTTGTTACTCTTATAGCTGATGCACCATGTTTGTTACTCTTATAGCTGATGCACCATGTTTGTTACTCTTATAGCTGATGCACCATGTTTGGAACTCTTATAGCTGATGCACCATGTTTGGTACTCTTATGACTGATGCACCATGTTTGGTACTCTTATAGCTGATGCACCATGTTTGGTACTCTTATAGCTGATGCACCATGTTTTTTACTCTTATAGCTGATGCACCATGTTTGTTAGTCTTATAGCTGATGCACCATGTTTGTTACTCTTATAGCTGATGCACCATGTTTGGTACTCTTATAGCTGATGCACCATGTTTGTTACACTTATAGCTGATGCACCATGTTTGGTACTCTTATAGCTGATGCACCATGTTTTTTACTCTTATAGCTGATGCACCATGTTTGGTACTCTTATAGCTGATGCACCATGTTTGGTACTCTTATAGCTGATGCACCATATTTGTTACTCATATAGCTGATGCACCATGTTTGTTACTCTTATAACTGATGCACCATGTGTGTTACTCTTATAGCTGATGCACCATGTTTGGTACTCTTATAACGTATGCACCATGTTTGTTACTCTTATAGCTGATGCACCATGTTTGGTACACTTATAGCTGATGCACCATGTTTGGTACTCTTATAGCTGATGCACCATGTTTGGTACTCTTATAGCTGATGCACCATGTTTGTTACTCTCATAGCAGATGCACCATGTTTGTTACTCTTATAGCTGATGAACCATGTTTGTTACTCTTATAGCTGATGCACCATGTTTGTTACTCTTATAGCTGATGCACAATATTTGGTACTCTTATAGCTGATTCACCATGTTTGTTACTCTTATAGCTGATGCACAATATTTGGTACTCTTATAACTGATGCACCATGTTTGTTACTCTCATAGCAGATGCACCATGTTTGTTACTCTTATAGCTGATGCACCATGTTTGTTACTCTTATAGCTGATGCACCCTGTTTGTTACTCTTATAGCTAATGCACCATGTTTGTTACTCTTATAGCTGATGCACCATGTTTGTTACTCTTATAACGTATGCACTATGTTTGTTACTCTTATAGCTGATGCACCATGTTTGTTACTCTTATAGCTGATGCACCATGTTTGTTACTCTTATAGCTGATGCACCATGTTTGTTACTCTTATAGCTGATGCACCCTGTTTGTTACTCTTATAGCTGATGCACCATGTTTGTTACTCTTATAGCTGATGCACCAT
>OY744549.1:33988614-34026614 GCA_963556195.1 Sepiola atlantica | reverse complement strand
GTTTGTTACTCTTATAACGTTTGCACCATGTTTTTTACTCTTATAACGTATGCACCATGTTTGTTACACTTATAGCTGATGCACCATATTTGTTACACTTATAGCTGATGCACCATGTTTGTTACTCTTATAGCTGATGCACCATGTTTGTTACTCTACTAGCTGATGCACCAGGTTTGTTACTCTTATAGCTGATGCACAATGTTTGTTACTCTTATAGCTGATGCACCATGTTTGTTACTCTTATAGCTGATGCACAATGTTTGTTACTCTTATAGCTGATGCACCATGTTTGTTACTCTTATAGCTGATGCACAATGTTTGTTACTCTTATAGCTGATGCACGATGTTTGTTACTCTTATAGCTGATGCACCATGTTTGTTACTCTTATAACTGATGCACAATGTTTGTTACTCTCATAGCAGATGCACCATGTTTGTTACTCTCATACCAGATGCACCATGTTTGTTACTCTTATAGCTGATGCACCATGTTTGTTACTCTTATAGCTGATGCACCATGTTTGTTACTCTTATAGCTGATGCACCATGTTTGTTACTCTTATAGCTGATGCACCATGTTTGTTACTCTTATAGCTGATGCACCATGTTTGTTACTTATATAGCTGATGCACCATGTTTGTTACTCTTATAACGTATACACCATGTTTGTTACTCTTATAGCTGATGCACCATGTTTGTTACTCTTATAGCTGATGCACCATGTTTGGTACTCTTATATCTGATGCACCATGTATGTTACTCTTATAGCTGATGCACCATGTTTGTTACTCTTATAGCTGATGCACCATGTTTGTTACTCTTATAGCTGATGCACCATGTTTGTTACTCTTATAACGTATGCACCATGTTTGATACCCTTATAGCTGATTCACCATGTTTGTTACTCTTATAGCTGATGCACCATGTTTGTTAGTCTTAAAGCTGATGCACCATGTTTGTTAGTCTTAAAGCTGATGCACCATGTTTGTTACTCTTATAGCTGATGCACCATGTTTGGTACTCTTATAGCTGATGCACCATGTTTGTTACACTTATAGCTGATGCACCATGTTTGGTACTCTTATAGCTGATGCACCATGTTTATTACGCTTATAGCTGATGCACCATGTTTGTTAGTCTTAAAGCTGATGCACCATGTTTGTTAGTCTTAAAGCTGATGCACCATGTTTGTTACTCTTATAGCTGATGCACCATGTTTGGTACTCTTATAGCTGATGCACCATGTTTGTTACACTTATAGCTGATGCACCATGTTTGGTACTCTTATAGCTGATGCACCATGTTTTTTACTCTTATAGCTGATGCACCATGTTTGTTACTCTTATAACTGATGCACCATGTTTGTTACTCTTATAACTGATGCACCATGTTTGTTACTCTCATAGCAGATGCACCATGTTTGTTACTCTCATAGCAGATGCACCATGTTTGTTACTCTTATAGCTGATGCACCATGTTTGTTACTCTTATAGCTGATGCACAATATTTGGTACTCTTATAGCTGATGCACCATGTTTGTTACTCTTATAGCTGATGCACAATATTTGGTACTCTTATAGCTGATGCACTATGTTTGTTACTCTTATAGCTGATGCACTATGTTTGTTACTCTCATAGCTGATGCACCATGTTTGTTACTCTTATAGCTGATGCACCATATTTGTTACACTTATAGCTGATGCACCATGTTTGTTACTCTTATAGCTGATGCACCGAGTTTGTTACTCTTATAGCTGATGCACCATGTTTGTTACTCTTATAGCTGATGCACCATGTTTGTTACTCTTATAGCTGATGCACCATGTTTTTTCTCTTATAGCTGATGCACCATGTTTGTTACTCTTATAGCTGATGCACCATGTTTGTTACTCTTATAGCTGATGCACCATGTTTTTTACTCTTATAGCTGATGCACCATGTTTGGTACTCTTATAGCTGATGCACCATGTTTGTTACTCTTATAGCTGATGCACCATGTTTGTTACTCTTATAGCTGATGCACCGAGTTTGTTACTCTTATAGCTGATGCACCATGTTTGTTACTCTTATAGCTGATGCACCATGTTTGTTACTCTTATAGATGATGCACTATGTGTGTTACTCTTATAGCTGATGCACAATATTTGGTACTCTTATAGCTGATGCACCATGTTTGTTACTCTTATAGCTGATGCACCATGTTTGTTACTCTTATAGCTGATGCACCATGTTTGTTACTCTTATAGCTGATGCACCATGTTTGTTACTCTTATACCTGATGCACCATGTTTGTTACTCTCATAACGTATGCACCATGTTTGTTACTCTTATAGCTGATGCACAATATTTGGTACTCTTATAGCTGATGCACCATGTTTGTTACTCTTATAGCTGATGCACCATGTTTGTTACTCTTATAGCTGATGCACCATGTTTGTTACTCTTATAGCTGATGCACCGAGTTTGTTACTCTTATAGCTGATGCACCATGTTTGTTACTCTTATAGCTGATGCACCATGTTTGGTACTCTTATAACGTATGCACCATGTTTATTACTCTCATTTCTGATGCACCATGTGTGTTACTCTTATAGCTGATGCACCATGTTTGTTACTCTTATAGCTGATGCACCATGTTTGTTACTCTTATAGCTGATGCACCATGTTTGGTACTCTTATAGCTGATGCACCATGTTTGTTACTCTTATAGCTGATGCACCATGTTTGTTACTCTTATAACTGATGCACAATGTTTGTTACTCTCATAGCAGATGCACCATGTTTGTTACTCTCATAGCAGATGCACCATGTTTGTTACTCTTATAGCTGATGCACCATGTTTGTTACTCTTATAGCTGATGCACCATGTTTGTTACTCTTATAGATGATGCACTATGTGTGTTACTCTTATAGCTGATGCACAATATTTGGTACTCTTATAGCTGATGCACCATGTTTGTTACTCTTATAGCTGATGCACCATGTTTGTTACTCTTATAGCTGATGCACCATGTTTGTTACTCTTATAGCTGATGCACCATGTTTGTTACTCTTATAGCTGATGCACCATGTTTGTTACTCTCATAACGTATGCACCATGTTTGTTACTTTTATAGCTGATGCACAATATTTGGTACTCTTATAGCTGATGCACCATGTTTGTTACTCTTATAGCTGATGCACCCTGTTTGTTACTCTTCTAGCTGATGCACCATGTTTGTTACTCTTATAGCTGATGCACCATGTTTGTTACTCTTATAACGTATGCACCATGTTTGTTACTCTTATAGCTGATGCACAATATTTGGTACTCTTATAGCTGATGCACCATGTTTGTTACTCTCATAGCAGATGCACCATGTTTGTTACTCTTATAGCTGATGCACCATGTTTGTTACTCTTATAGCTGATGCACCATGTTTGTTACTCTTATAGATGATGCACTATGTGTGTTACTCTTATAGCTGATGCACAATATTTGGTACTCTTATAGCTGATGCACCATGTTTGTTACTCTTATAGCTGATGCACCATGTTTGTTACTCTTATAGCTGATGCACCATGTTTGTTACTCTTATAGCTGATGCACCATGTTTGTTACTCTTATAACGTATGCACCATGTTTGTTACACTTATAGCTGATGCACCATATTTGTTACACTTATAGCTGATGCACCATGTTTGTTACTCTTATAGCTGATGCACCATGTTTGTTACTCTTATAGCTGATGCACCATGTTTGTTACTCTTATAGCTGATGCACCATGTTTGTTACTCTTATAACGTATGCACCATGTTTGTTACTCTTATAGCTGATGCACAATATTTGGTACTCTTATAGCTGATGCACTATGTTTGTTACTCTTATAGCTGATGCACCATGTTTGTTACTCTTATAGCTGATGCACCATGTTTGTTACTCTTATAACGTATGCACCATGTTTTTTACACTTATAGCTGATGCACCATGTTTGTTACTCTTATAGCTGATGCACCATGTTTGTTACTCTTATAGCTGATGCACCATGTTTGTTACCCTTATAGCTGATGCACCATGTTTGTTACTCTTATAGCTGATGCACCATGTTTGGTACTCTTATAACGTATGCACCATGTTTATTACTCTCATTTCTGATGCACCATGTGTGTTACTCTTATAGCTGATGCACCATGTTTGGTACTCTTATAGCTGATGCACCATGTTTGTTACTCTTATAGCTGATGCACCATGTTTGGTACTCTTATAGCTGATGCACCATGTTTGTTACTCTTATAGCTGATGCACCATGTTTGTTACTCTTATAACTGATGCACAATGTTTGTTACTCTCATAGCAGATGCACCATGTTTGTTACTCTCATAGCAGATGCACCATGTTTGTTACTCTTATAGCTGATGCACCATGTTTGTTACTCTTATAGCTGATGCACCATGTTTGTTACTCTTATAGATGATGCACTATGTGTGTTACTCTTATAGCTGATGCACCATGTTTGTTACTCTTATAGCAGATGCACCATGTATGTTACTCTTATAGCTGATGCACTATGTTTGTTACTCTTATAGCTGATGCACCATGTTTTTTACTCTTATAACGTATGCACCATGTTTGTTACTCTTATAGCTGATGCACCATGTTTGTTACTCTTATAACTGATGCACAATGTTTGTTACTCTCATAGCAGATGCACCATGTTTGTTACTCTTATAGCAGATGCACCATGTATGTTACTCTTATAGCTGCTGCACCATGTTTGTTACTCTTATAGCTGATGCACCATGTTTGTTACTCTTATAGCTGATGCACAATATTTGGTACTCTTATAGCTGATGCACCATGTTTGTTACTCTAATAGCTGATGCACCATGTTTGTTACTCTTATAGCTGATGCACCATGTTTGTTACTCTTATAGCTGATGCACCATGTTTGTTACTCTTATAGCAGATGCACCATGTATGTTACTCTCATAGCAGATGCACCATGTTTGTTACTCTTATAGCAGATGCACCATGTTTGTTACTCTTATAGCAGATGCACCATGTATGTTACACTTATAGCTGCTGCACCATGTTTGTTACTCTTATAGCTGATGCACCATGTTTGTTACTCTTATAGCTGATGCACAATATTTGGTACTCTTATAGCTGATGCACCATGTTTGTTACTCTAATAGCTGATGCACCATGTTTGTTACTCTTATAGCTGATGCACCATGTTTGTTACTCTTATAGCTGATGCACCATGTTTGTTACTATTATAACTGATGCACAATGTTTGTTACTCTCATAGCAGATGCACCATGTTTGTTACTCTTATAGCTGATGCACAATGTTTGTTACTCTTATAGCAGATGCACCATGTTTGTTACTCTTATAGCTGATGCACCATGTTTGTTACTCTTATAGCTGATGAACCATGTTTGTTACTCTTATAACGTATGCACCATGTTTGTTACTCTTATAGCTGATGCACCATGTTTGTTACTCTTATAGCTGATGCACCATGTTTGTTACTTATATAGCTGATGCACCATGTTTGTTACTCTTATAGTTGATGCACCATGTTTGTTACTCTTATAGCTGATGCACCATGTTTGTTACTCTTATAGCTGATGCACAATATTTGGTACTCTTATAGCTGATGCACCATGTTTGTTACTTTTATAGCTGATGCACCATGTTTGTTACTCTTATAGCTGATGCACCATGTTTGTTACTCTTATAGCTGATGCACCATGTTTTTTACTCTTATAACGTATGCACCATGTTTGTTACTCTTATAGCTGATGCACAATATTTGGTACTCTTATAGCTGATGCACCATGTTTGTTACTCTTATAGCAAATGCACAATGTTTGTTACTCTCATAGCAGATGCACCATGTTTGTTACTCTTATAGCTGATGCACCATGTTTGTTACTCTTATAGCTGATGCACCATGTTTGTTACTCTTATAGCTGATGCACCATGTTTGTTACTCTTATAGCTGATGCACCATGTTTGTTACTCTTATAACGTATGCACCATGTTTGTTACTCTTATAGCTGATGCACAATATTTGGTACTCTTATAGCTGATGCACCATGTTTGTTACTCTTATAGCTGATGCACCATGTTTGTTACTCTTATAGCTGATGCACCATGTTTGTTACTCTTATAGCTGATGCACCATGTTTGTTACTCTTATAGCTGATGCACCGAGTTTGGTACTCTTATAGCTGATGCACCATGTTTGTTACTCTTATAACGTATACACCATGTTTGTTACTCTTATAGCTGATGCACCATGTTTGTTACTCTTATAGCTGATGCACCATGTTTGTTACTTATATAGCTGATGCACCATGTTTGTTACTCTTATAGTTGATGCACCATGTTTATTACTCTTATAGCTGATGCACCATGTTTGTTACTCTTATAGCTGATGCACCATGTTTGTTACTCTTATAACGTATGCACCATGTTTGATACCCTTATAGCTGATGCACCAGGTTTGTTACTCTTATAGCTGATGCACCATGTTTGTTACTCTTATAGCTGATGCACCATGTTTGGTACTCTTATAGCAGATGCACCATGTTTGTTACTCTGATAGCTGATTGACCATGTTTGTTACTCTTATAGCTGATGCACCATGTTTGTTACTCTGATAGCTGATTCACCATGTTTGTTACTCTTATAACGTATGCACCATGTTTGGTACTCTTATAGCTGATTCACCATGTGTGTTACTCTTATAGCTGATGCACCATGTTTGTTACTCTTATAGCTTCTGCACCATGTTTGTTAATCTTATGGCTGAGGCACCATGTTTGTTACGCTTATAGCTGACGCACCATGTTTATTAGTCTTAAAGCTGATGCACCATGTTTGTTAGTCTTAAAGCTGATGCACCATATTTGTTACACTTATAGCTGATGCACCATGTTTGTTACTCTTATAGCTGATGCACCATGTTTGTTACTCTTATAGCTGATGCACCATGTTTGGTACCCTTATAGCTGATGCACCATGTTTGTTACTCTTATAGCTGATGCACCATGTTTGTTACTCTCATAGCTGTTGCACCATGTTTGTTACTCTTATAACTGATGCACCATGTTTGTTACTCTTATAACTGATGCACCATGTTTGTTACTCTTATAGCTGATGCACCATGTTTGTTACTCTTATAGCTGATGCACCATGTTTGTTACTCTTATAACTGATGCACCATGTTTGTTACTCTTATAGCTGATGCACCATGTTTGTTACTCTTATAACTGATGCACCATGTTTGTTACTCTCAGAGCTGATGCACCATATTTGTTACTCTTATAGCTGAGTCACAATGTTTGGTACTCTTATAGCTGATGCAAAATATTTGGTACACTTATAACTGATGCACCATGTTTGTTACCCTTATAGCTGATGCACCATGTTTGGTACCCTTATAGCTGATGCACCATGTTTGTTACTCTTATAGCTGATGCACTATGTGTTTTACTCTTATAGCTGATGCACCATGTTTGTTACCCTTATAGCTGATGCACCATGTTTGTTACTCTTATAGCTGATGCACCATGTTTGTTACCCTTATAGTTGATTGCACCATGTTTGGTACCCTTATAGCTGATGCACCATGTTTGTTACTCTTATAGCTGATGCACTATGTGTTTTACTCTTATAGCTGATGCACCATGTTTGTTACCCTTATAGCTGATGCACCATGTTTGTTACTCTTATAGCTGATGCACCATGTTTGTTACCCTTATAGCTGATGCACCATGTTTGGTACCCTTATAGCTGATGCACCATGTTTGTTACTCTTATAGCTGATGCACCATGTTTGTTACTCTTATAGCTGATGCACCATGTTTGTTACTCTTATAGCTGATGCACCATGTTTGTTACTCTTATAGCTGAGTCACAATGTTTGGTACTCTTATAGCTCATGCACAATATTTGGTACACTTATAACTGATGCACCATGTTTGTTACCCTTATAGCTGATGCACCATGTTTGGTACCCTTATAGCTGATGCACCATGTTTGGTACTCTTATAGCTGATGCACCATGTTTGGTACTCTTATAGCTGATGCACCATGTTTGGTACTCTTATAGCTGATGCACCATGTTTGGTACACTTATAGCTGATGCACCATGTTTGGTACTCTTATAACGTATGCACCATGTTTGTTACTCTTATAGCTGATGCACAATATTTTGTACTCTTATAGCTGATGCCCTATGTTTGTTACTCTTATAACTGATGCACCATGTTTGTTACTCTTATAGCTGATGCACCATGTTTGTTACTCTTATAGCTGATGCACCATGTTTGTTACTCTTATAGCTGATGCACCATTTTTGTTACTCTTATAGCTGATGCACCATGTTTGTTACTCTTATAACGTATGCACCATGTTTGTTACTCTTATAGCTGATGCACAATATTTGGTACTCTTATAGCTGATGCACCATGTTTGTTACTCTTATAGCTGATGCACCATGTTTGTTACTCTTATAGCTGATGCACCATGTTTGTTACTCTTATAGCTGATGCACCATGTTTGTTACTCTTATAGCTGATGCACCATGTTTGTTACTCTTATAACGTATACACCATGTTTGTTACTCTTATAGCTGATGCACCATGTTTGTTACTCTTATAACGTATACACCATGTTTGTTACTCTTATAGCTGATGCACCATGTTTGTTACTCTTATAACGTATACACCATGTTTGTTACTCTTATAGCTGATGCACCATGTTTGGTACTCTTATAGCTGATGCACCATGTTTGTTACTCTTATAACGTATACACCATGTTTGTTACTCTTATAGCTGATGCACCATGTTTGTTACTCTTATAGCTGATGCACCATGTTTGTTACTTATATAGCTGATGCACCATGTTTGTTACTCTTATAGTTGATGCACCATGTTTATTACTCTTATAGCTGATGCACCATGTTTGTTACTCTTATAGCTGATGCACCGAGTTTGTTACTCTTATAACGTATGCACCATGTTTGATACCCTTATAGCTGATGCACCATGTTTGTTACTCTTATAGCTGATGCACCATGTTTGTTACTCTTATAGCTGATCCACCATGTTTGGTACTCTTATAGCTGATGCACCATGTTTGTTGCTCTGATAGCTGATTCACCATGTTTGTTACTCTTATAGCTGATTCACCATGTTTGTTACTCTTATAACGTATGCACCATGTTTGGTACTCTTATAGCTGATTACCCATGTGTGTTACTCTTATAGCTGATGCACCATATTTGTTACACTTATAGCTGATGCACCATGTTTGTTACCCTTATAGCTGATGCACCATGTTTGTTACTCTTATAGCTGATGCACCATGTTTGTTACTCTTATAGCTTATGCACCATGTTTGTTAATCTTATAGCTGATGCACCATGTTTGTTACGCTTATAGCTGACGCACCATGTTTATTACGCTTATAGCTGATGCACCATGTTCGTTAGTCTTAAAGCTGATGCACCATGTTTGTTAGTCTTAAAGCTGATGCACCATATTTGTTACACTTATAGCTGATGCACCATGTTTGTTACTCTTATAGCTGATGCACCATGTTTGTTACTCTTATAGCTGATGCACCATGTTTGTTGCTCTGATAGTTGATGCACCATGTTTGTTACTCTGATAGCTGATTCACCATGTTTGTTACTCTTATAACGTATGCACCATGTTTGGTACTCTTATAGCTGATTCACCATGTGTGTTACTCTTATAGCTGATGCACCATGTTTGTTACTCTTATAGCTGATGCACCATGTTTGTTACTCTTATAGCTTATGCACCATGTTTGTTAATCTTATGGCTGATGCACCATGTTTGTTACGCTTATAGCTGACGCACCATGTTTATTACGCTTATAGCTGATGCACCATGTTTGTTAGTCTTAAAGCTGATGCACCATGTTTGTTAGTCTTAAAGCTGATGCACCATATTTGTTACACTTATAGCTGATGCACCATGTTTGTTACTCTTATAGCTGATGCACCATGTTTGTTACTCTTATAGCTGATGCACCATGTTTGGTACCCTTATAGCTGATGCACCATGTTTGTTACTCTTATAGCTGATGCACCATGTTTGTTACTCTTATAGCTGATGCACCATGTTTGTTACTCTTATAACTGATGCACCATGTTTGTTACTCTTATAGCTGATGCACCATGTTTGTTACTCTTATAACTGATGCACCATGTTTGTTACTCTCATAGCTGATGCACCATATTTGTTACTCTTATAGCTGAGTCACAATGTTTGGTACTCTTATAGCTGATGCAAAATATTTGGTACACTTATAGCTGATGCACCATGTTTGTTACCCTTATAGCTGATGCACCATGTTTGGTACCCTTATAGCTGATGCACCATGTTTGTTACTCTTATAGCTGATGCACCATGTTTGTTACTCTTATAGCTGATGCACTATGTGTTTTACTCTTATAGCTGATGCACCATGTTTGTTACCCTTATAGCTGATGCACCATGTTTGTTACTCTTATAGCTGATGCACCATGTTTGTTACCCTTATAGCTGATGCACCATGTTTGGTACCCTTATAGCTGATGCACCATGTTTGTTACTCTTATAGCTGATGCACTATGTGTTTTACTCTTATAGCTGATGCACCATGTTTGTTACTCTTATAGCTGATGCACCATGTTTGTTACTCTTATAGCTGATGCACCATGTTTGTTACCCTTATAGCTGATGCACCATGTTTGGTACCCTTATAGCTGATGCACCATGTTTGTTACTCTTATAGCTGATGCACCATGTTTGGTACTCTTATAGCTGATGCACCATGTTTGGTACTCTTATAGCTGATGCACCATGTTTGGTACTCTTATAGCTGATGCACCATGTTTGGTACTCTTATAGCTGATGCACCATGTTTGTTACTCTTATAGCTGAGTCACAATGTTTGGTACTCTTATAGCTGATGCACAATATTTGGTACACTTATAACTGATGCACCATGTTTGTTACCCTTATAGCTGATGCACCATGTTTGTTACTCTTATAACTGATGCACCATGTTTGTTACTTTTATAGCTGATGCACCATGTTTGTTACTCTTATAGCTGATGCACCATGTTTGTTACTCTTATAGCTGATGCACCATGTTTGTTACTCTTATAGCTGATGCACCATGTTTTGTTTATCTAATAGCTGAGACACCATGTTTGATTACTCTTATAGCTGATGCACCATGTTTGTAACGTTTATAGCTGATGCACCATATTTCGTACTCTTATAGCGTATGCACCAGGTTTGTTACCC
Organism: Sepiola atlantica; assembly: GCA_963556195.1. Lineage (NCBI taxonomy): Eukaryota > Metazoa > Mollusca > Cephalopoda > Sepiida > Sepiolidae > Sepiola > Sepiola atlantica. The sequence continues at coordinate 34,015,291 of OY744549.1, read as the reverse complement.
TTATAGCTGATGCACTATGTTTGTTACTACCATAACTGATGCACCATGTTTGTCACTCTTATAGCTGATGCCCCATGTTTGGTACTCTTATAGCTGACGCACTTAGATGAGAGAAAAAATTGGCATAGAATATATACGCCGCGTTAGAAAAATTTGCAAAACACAGCATACAAACAAAAACAATATCCAGTGTAGAAGCAAATCCTGGGAGCATATACCAGAAAGAACAGGTGGAAATAATTTATACACCATCCACTATGACTATGCAATCCCTACAGCTACATATCTAGGAAACGGAGCTGTTAACCCTGACATCGTAATATGGGACAAAAGAGAGAAAGTAGCAACCCTAGTTGAAGTCAGTGTCCCTAATGATGTAGGATTGAACAGCGCAGAAAGGGAAAAGATTACGAAATACCAAGGTCTTATGTACGACATGAAAAGAAACTGGAATCTTAGGAAAATCTCCATCATACCAGTAATTATAGGAGCAACAGGACTAATGAAGAAGAATTTCAAGAGCTATCTGGCGAGTATACCCGGTGAACTGAGTGCAAGAGAAATACAAACAACTGCACTTAAAGGGGCGGTTAGAATCTTAAAACGATCTCTAGGCTGGAGTGTCTGAAATAGCCGGTGAATGTCTGGCATCCGGTAGGATGCCCCATCTCCAGCAAAAACAGAAAGATAAGAAAAAGAAAAAGAAAAAAGTAAGAAACCCTATTCTTGTGGTACGGCATTTTCACATGATTCAAGTTTAAAATGGCACACACGAATACACACAGGGGGAAAAGTGATAGTATTCTATGATACATAAAAGACAAGGCCATCAAAGCAGACATTGTCATCTGGAACAAACCAGAAAAACTGCTCCCATCATTGATGGAACCATCCCAAATGACTATGGCCTCAATAGAGCCGAACGGGAAAAAATAACAAAATACCAAGACCTCAAAAATGATTTTAAAATAATATGGTCCCTCGATGAAATAAACATCATACCGGTTGTAGTGGGGGCAACTGGTCTAGTGAAAAAAAATCTAAGTAAATACTTAGAAACAATCCCGGGAAGACCAAACTGTAGGGAAGTACAGATATCAGCCCCAAAAGGAACAACATCTACCATTATAAATTTTACTTATAGGGAAATCAAGTGTTAGCCTCAAGAGGGGGCCCCTTGATCTCTTTAGATAAACTAAATTAAAATGATGAAAAAAAGTAAGATGAGGCAGAAACACCAAACAATCCTGCCACAAAGATAGCCCAAAAGAGCCGGAAGAGATACACCCAGACTTTTAAGGACAGGTGCATTGATGAGTGATCAGGACATGTGGCAACATACTTCCTCGATGAACTATCCAAGGACTATATTGATAAGGCAGGGTCCTTGGACTGGCTAAGAAGGGGAGCCCTCCACTACAACCAGGAGAGGCTTATAATGGCCGCACAAGACCAGGGCCTGATGACAAATGCGTTTAAAAAGATGGCTGGTCTCAGTCAGGACAACAAGTGCAGGTTTTGTCACACTGAAGTGGAGAGTGTGAGTCACTTGATATCGAGTTGCAAAATCATGTTGGCAGATGGCTCCTATACAGCACGACATAATGGAGTGTGCAGGTACCTCACCTGGACCATCTGTAAGAAACTGAATATCAGGTGTAGCAGCAGACACTGGGAACATCTACTTGAGAGAACTGGGCTCGGAATTTCTGCACCACTTTAATCTTTTAGTGGACATGCGCAGACATCGGTTGATAGATGCTAATACGGAACTTTCCGTCTGTGGTTTGAAAACAAACACCCATCTATCAGCCCGGTATTTTTCATTGCCACTACCGATGACCCATACCAGACACTTCTACACTCCTACCCGGAGTTGACTAACCTAAATTTTGTTGTGAGCAAACTGTGTTCTCACGCCCTCGTCGTTTACCTGGTGAAAAACTAAAAGCGGCAAGGGCGGAATTTAACCATATGCTGCAGCTGGGAATTATACGCCCCTCGTCCAGTCCTTGGGCTTCCCCTTTGCATATGGTCCTTAAGCGTTCCGGTGATTGGCGTCCGACTGGGGACTATCGACGACTCAATACCATGACGGTACCTGATCGTTATCCAATCCCACATATACAAGACTTTGCTTCGCCTCTGCATGTTTTTAAGACCTTCTCCAAACAGGAATTAGTAAAGGCTTACCATCAGATTCCACTGAATCCAGCCGACATACCTAAAACGGCGGTAACAACCCAATTTGGAGCGTTCGAATTCCTTACTATGCCTTTCGGTTTGCGAAATGCGGCTAGTACCTTCCAACGCTTCATGGACGAAGTAGTGCGAGATCTTCACTTCGTCTATAATTACATATACGACATTCTTGTGGCAAGCTCCTCGCCTGAGGAACATGTCACTCATCTCCGCCTATTGTTTGAACGGTTTCAGCAATACCAGGTGAGGATTAACCCTGGTAAATACGTTTTCGGTGCTGCATCACTAGTTTTCTTGGGCCATATTATCAGCCCGAAAGGCATATCTCCCTTGCCTGAAAAGGTTAAGGCTCTACAAGACCTTCAGCCACCTACTTCACTTCGCCAACTAAAGCACTTCCTCGGTCTGCTTAATTATTAGAGACGCTTCATCCCACACTGTGCGGATCTTCTGTCTCCTCTTTCCGAGAGGCAAAGAGGAAACGAGAGACGAGGAAAGGGCATGAAACATAGAACCTATGTGAGGTGTGTCAAAATGAATGCTGGATCAACTTGCTACTTACCCCATCATTATTTTTTATGATTCCAAAATGGCTCTTCGTCGGCGCCTTTTATAACATCACATACAGAAGTCCCTTGAGAAAAAGTATCAGATTTATAGAGTGTTTAATGCAATTTTTGTACAATTTATTCATGTAAACAAAATATAGTAATTCTGAGATTTCGTTTTTCACTCCGGCCCGCGATCTCCTTCCAAAAGTCTCATCTGGCCCTCACCCTGAAAAGGTTGCCCGCCCCTGTATATGTCTAAAATTTTTTAAACACAAAACCTCAGCCAGTGTTGGTGTAACACTGAAAATGTTTACCCTCGGATTTCTGGTTGTCAAATGTCGGCATCCCCCCCCCCCCTTGATATTTGTAAATTAAGGAAAGTAGAAAGTGGACCTTGGCTTTACTTTCGGCAGCCTTGTTACTCTCGCTTCTCTTATTTTGTCCTTTAGTCCTCACATTCCATGAGCGATGTTTCTGACAAAGAGGGAAGAATTGCTGTTTTCTGGGTGGGAATATATCCATCTAGCACTTATCATTGAATGTTTTTCACCTTGAAGTAGTATATTTTTTTTTAGTTCCTTACATCAAATGGCTTCATACCTTGTCTGTAGCGATTTTCATCATAAATAAAAAATCTTCTAAATTAATAATTCGGAAAGTTTATTCGTTTATCTCCCCTATATTACCACGAAAACGACTTGCTGTTATTTAAATTAATAATACAATTTTTTTTAATACTGTATATATAGTACAGACGAAAGACATCTATTTGAATGCTTAATTTGCATAACTATTTTTAAACAGTAATAATAAATTAATGTTATTTGAAATTCTATTGTCATATTTCTTATATATATATGCAATAGATTTTTTTCGATATTAACAGTAATTAATTAACTTGATTTAATAAAAAAAAATTTTTTAAATTAGTAAAACCTTTCTTAAAAGGGAGGTAATTTAAATTAAACTAACATTGCAGAATAAAGAAAGCTATACTGATGAAACATAAGCAAGAAAAGTTCATAGAAAAGGGGAGAGGATGATTGACTGCTTGCTCTCTCTCTCTCTCTTTCTCTCTCTCTCTTTCTCTCTCTCTCTCTTTCTATCTCTCTCTCCCTTTCTATCTCTCTCCCTTTCTATCTCTCTCCCTTTCTATCTCTCTATCTCTCTCTCTCCCTTTCTATCTCTCTCTCTCTCCCTTTCTATCTCTCTCTCTCTCTCTCTCCCTTTCTATCTCTCTCTCTCTCTTTCTCTCTCTCTCTCTCTCTTTCTCTCTCTCTCTTTCTATCTCTCTCTCTTTCTCTCTCTCTCTCTCTCTTTCTATCTCTCTCTCTATCTCTCTCTATATATATATCTCTCTCTCTCTTTCTATCTCTCTATATATATCTCTCTCTCTTTCTATCTCTCTATCTCTCTCTCTCTGTCTCTATCTCTCTATATATATCTCTCTCTCTCTATCTCTCTATCTCTCTCTCTCTCTCTCTCTCTATATATATATATATATATCCCTGCCTACACATATACTATCGCCCAGGAGAATTGATTTCTTTTTTCTTTTCGTTTCTTTACTGTCTTATTAAAGATAAATAAATTGGTATCAAAATTAACAAAATGTTAATATCTATTTATATGAACAAATGTTAGTGTTTATCAAGTTGTCTGAACTGAATAAATGCGAATGTTTTTTGTCTTTTATTATTTAAAATGTGATAATCATTCAAATATTGAATGTATATCAGTTGGATGAGGTAATTTAAATTAAACTAACATTGCAGAATAAAGAAAGCTATACTGATGAAACATAAGCAAGAAAAGTTCATAGAAAAGGAGAGAGGGTGATTGACTGCTTGCTTGCTCTCTCTCTCTCTCTTCCTCTCTCTCTCTTTCCCTTTATCTCTCTCTTCCTTTCTCTCTCTCTCCCTTTCTATCTCTCTCTCTATTTCTCTCTCTCCCTTTCTATCTCTCTCTCCCTTTCTATCTCTCTCTCTCTCTCTCTCCCTTTCTATCTCTCTCTCTCTTTCTCTCTCTCTCTTTCTATCTCTCTCTATCTCTCTCTATATATATATATCTCTCTCTCTCTCTCTTTCTATCTCTATCTCTCTCTCTATATATATATATATCTCCCTGCCTACACATAGAGAATTGATTTCTTTTTTTCTTTTCGTTTCTTTACTGTTTTATTAAAGATAAATAAATTGGTATCAAAATTAACAAAATGTTAATATCTATTTATATGAACAAATGTTAGTGTTTATCAACTTGTCTGAACTGAATAAATGCGAATGTTTTTGTCTTTTATTATTTAAAATGTGATAATAATTCAAATATTGAATGTATATCAGTTGGATGCGTGGAACTTATCTGCTATTCTAGTTAATTGAAACGGAATTGTTAGAAAGTTCGTTTCGTTTTGTTATGATTTTTAGATCTCATTTTGATTTGAAGACGCCGTCATACTGTCGGCACGTGTTACCGTGACGACCGCTACCCAAGTAAGCCTTGTGTACGTGATTCCCGACCGCTTAAAAGTGGAATCGGCTGCATTGGGACTCGTTCTGTAATCGCTGTGATGGCACAAAAGTCGGAGCACATGATCATACTTGTTACCATAGCAATTACACGCGGATTGCTCATGTGTCAAGCTCACTGTGGCAAAAATAACGTCCCAAAAGAAACACACAATTTTCTGAATCATGGGGCCATCTTTCATCCGAAGACATATGTCTACTACTACGTCCGCCACTTTTCTATAAATAGTGGGGTCAAGCAACAGGCAAGCAAAGGGACCGCTGGCCACCGAGACCCACGGCTGCTGCAATGGGCATCGCAGCCGCACCGCCCCGACCATCAGCGCTGCTGCTTCTACTAACGACAACAACAGTCATCGCTGCTTCTACTCTTACCAACAACAACCACAATCATCGCTGTGTCTACTTCTACCAACAACAACAGTCATCGCTGTGTCTACTACTACCAACAACAACAACAACAACAACAATCATCGCTGCGTCTACTCCTACCAACAACAACAACAATCATCGCTGCGTCTACTCCTACCAACAACAACAACAATCATCGCTGTCTACTCCTACCAAAAACAACAACAACAACAATCCTCGCTGTGTCTACTCCTACCAACAACAACAACAACAACAATCCTCGCTGTGTCTACTCCTACCAACAGCAACAATCATCGCTGCGTCTACTTCTATCAACAACAAGTCATCACTGCTTCTACTCCTACCAACAACAACAGTCATCGCTGCGTCTACTCCTACCAACAACAGCAATCATCGCTGTGTCTACTCCTACCAACAACGACAACAACAGTCATCACTGTCTACTCCTACCAACAACAACAGCAACAATCATCGCTGCGTCTAAACAACCGCACAGACCCACATGTGTAGCAGTCACCAATGCGCTCATTCATCAAACAACCGCACAGACCCACATATGCAGCAGTCACCAATGCACTCATTCATCAAACAACCGCGCAGACCCACATGCGCTCACTCATCAAACAACCGTGCAGACCCACAAGGTCTACCAACCCTCTTCAACACAAGACGCGACAACCAAATCTTCCCAGACATTCATCAAACAACCGCAGACCCACATGTGCAGCAGTCACAAATGTGCTCGTTCATCAAACAACCGCGCAGACCCACATGTGCAGCAGTCACCAATGCGCTCATTCATCAAACAACCGCGCAGACCCACATGTGCAGCAGTCACCAATGCGTTCATTCATCAAACAACCGCGCAGACCCACATGCGCAGCAGTCACCAATGCGCTCATTTATCAAACAACCGCGCAGATACACATGTGCAGCAGTCACCAATGCGCTCATTCATGAAACAACCGTACAGACCCACATGTGTAGCAGTCACCAATGCGCTCATTCATCAAACAACTCCGCAGACCCACATGCGCTCACTCATCAAACAACCATGCAGACCCACATGTGCAGCAGTCACCAATGTGCTCATTCATCAAACAATTGCGCACGACCCCACATGCGCTCATTCATCAACAACTGCGCAGACCCACTTGCGCTCACTCATCAACAACCGCGGAGACATTACAAGACTCCAGACGCATAGAAATCCCACAAACGCAATCAGGATACAGACCAAACCTGATCCCGAGACGGCCGGAACGAGGCCAGCTGCATGCACGTTTTAAGGACTTCATCATGAAATTATTCCCCTCACGCATGCGACTTTACACATACCAGGCAATTCAAATCAAAATGAGATCTAGGGGAGCTGTTATGATTTTTAGATCTCATTTTGATTTGAAGACGCCGTCATACTGTCGGCACGTGTAACCGTGATGACCGCTACCCAAGTAAGCTTTGTGTACGTGATTCCCGACCGCTTAAAAGTGGAATCGGCTGCATTGGGACTCGTTCTGTAATCGCTGTGATGGCACAAAAGTCGGAGCACATGATCATACTTGTTACCATAGCAATTACACGTGGATTGCCCATGTGCCATGCTCACTGTGACAAAAAGAAAGTCCCAAAAGAAACACAATTTTCTGAATCATGGGGCCATCTTTCATCCGAAGACATATGTCTACTACTACGTCCGCCACTTTTCTATAAATAGTGGGGTCAAGCAACAGGCAGGCAGAGGGACCGCTGGCCACCGAGACCAGCGGCTGCTGCGGTGGGCATCACTGCCGGTCCGCCCCGACCATCAGGGCTGCTGCTTCTACTAACGACAACAACAACAAACACAGTAACCGCTACTTCTACTCTTACCAACAACAACAACAACAACAATCATCGCTGCTTCTACTCCTACCAACAACAACAACAACAACAGTCATCGCTGCGTCTACTCCTACCAACAACAACAACAACAGTCATCGCTGCGTCTACCCCTACCAACAACAACAGTTATCACTGCGTCTATTCCTACAAACAACAACAAGTCATCACTACGTCTACTCCTACCAACAACAGCAACCATCGCTGTGTCTACTCCTATTAAAAACGACAACAACAGTCATCGCTGTGTCCTTTTTGGCTAAGATCAAAGTGTAGTATCTGTTCCGATGGATACTGCACCCCATAAACTGGTATTGTCTTGGCCTTCAAGGCTTGATTTACGCCGGTCTATGGGTCTGTCCTGTGCAGTTTTAGGAGGTCCACCCTCCCAGGCTTCGCCTCCCCTCTTTGGCGAGGAGTAAGCTTACTGACTGAGGCGCCCCTACCGGGGAATGCCGACGGGGCTGCCCAGGTAATTTTTAAACCCCACTTTCCCGACCCGACCTTGGGTCACATCTTACTGGTAGGAGTAAGATAAAAACTGGCCTTGTGACTAACTCCTGGAGAGGAGTAAATCAATACTCCTACTAACAACAACAAGTGCCGCCGCTGCATCCATCACTACCACCAACAACATCGACGACAATTCTTGGTAATTTCCTTCCGCTGGTTTGGAAAATAAATGATTGAATTGTTATAATTTCCATCCTGTGTTGTCTATTCCTTTCTGCTTGCCACCATACGCTTTAATAATATAACAGTTTTAATAATAACAACAGTAAAAATAACAAAAGTAAATATATCATAATAAGATATATATATATATATATATATATATATATATATATATATTGTGTATTGTCAGTTGTTGAAACTCTCACTCAAGGTACTTAATTCCCCTGATGATCTGCCAAGCAAAGACCTGCTTGGTAGTGAAACACGTGTCGGAAAAAAATCTTTAATTTGGATATATATGATAAATAAATAAACTTTGAAAGAAAAAGTCTTTTGTTGTGATGAATGATCTCCTGAACGGAATGTTTTGGTAAGCCTTCAAAAAATCACATATAAATGCTCTGTACCCTGTAATCGAGTATCATCGAGCTTATTTTTATTGGACTAATCTCGGAATAAACTATCTTCGAATTGAAAAATCTAAATATATATATATATATATATATATATATATATATATATTTGGGAAATTAATTTTTTTAAGACTCTTTAGAATTTTAAACATATAAAATGGCTTCATAAAAACCATGCTTAAAAAATGAACTTTCCCAAATTTATACCTACCAGCGACCATGCGCGATTTTAGTTCAATTTAAAACAGACATTTGCACCGTTAGTCCACACAACATTAGACGCGACTTCTAGAAGACCAGGAAGGATTATTATTACGTTTTATGGTTGGGTAACCACTTTTTACTGCTGGGTCACTACGTTTTATTGTTGGGTCACCACTTTTTATGGTTGGGTCACTACGTTTTATTGTTGGGTCACTACGATTTATCGTTAGGTCACTACGTTTTATTGTTGGGTCACCACTTTTAATGTTGGTCACTACGTTTTATGGTTGGGTCACCACTTCTTATTGCTGGGTCACCATTTTATCGTTGAGTCACCACTTTTTATTGCTGGGTCACCACGTTTTATTGCTGGGTCACTAAGTTTTATTGTTGAGTCACCACTTTTTATGGTTGGGTCACTACGATTTATGATTAGGTCACTACGTTTTATTGTTGGGTCACCACTTTTATTGTTAGGTCACCACTTTTTATTGTTGGGTCACCACTTTTTATTGCTGGGTCACTACGTTTTATTGTTGGGTCACCACATTTATGGTTGGGTCACTACGTTTTATGGTTGGGTAACTACGATTTATGGTTAGGTAACTACGTTTTATTGTTGGGTCACCACTTTTTATTGTTGGGTCACCACTTTTTATTGCTGGGTCACCATATTTATTGTTGGGTCACCACTTTTTATGGTTGGTCACTACGTTTTAATGTTGGGTCACCACGTTTTATGGTTGGGTCACTACATTTTATTGCTGGGTTACTACGTTTTAATGTTGGGTCACCACGTTTTATTGCTGGGTCACTACATATTATTGTTGGGTCACCACTATTTATGGTTGGGTCACTACGTTTCATTGTTGTGTCACTACGATTTATGGTTAGGTCACTACGTTTTAATGTTGGGTCACCACTTTTTATCGGTACATATAGAGCATGCGCACTGGGGCGGCGATAGGTACTATATAGCATGTGCACCGGGGCAGCGATATGTATGTATTTAGCATTCGCACCGGGGCGGCGATATGTACGTATTTAGCTTCCGCACTGGGGCGGCAATAGGTACGTATTTAGAATTCAGGGGTGGCGATAGCTACGTATATAGCATGTGCACATGGGCAGCAATAAGTACGTACATAGCATGCGCTCCGGGGCGGCGATTGGTACATATATAGCACACGCACAGGGGCAGCGATAGGTACGTATATAGCACATGCAGCGGAACGGTGATAGGTACGTATTTAGCATTCACACCAGGTCGGCGATAGGTACGTATTTAGCATTCGCACCGGGCCGGCGATAGGTACTTATATAGTATCTGCACTGGGGCGGCGATAGGTACGTATATAGTATGTGCACTGGGGCGGCAATAGGTACGTATATAGTATGTGCACTGGGGCGGCGATAGGTACGTATATAGTATGTGCACTGGGGCGGCGATAGGTACGTATATAGTATGTGCACTGGGGCGGCGATAGGTACGTATATAGTATGAACACTATATAGAAGTCACAGATAGAGGTGTTACTTTTTATAGAAATATGTCATACTATTGCCCTGGGCAACATAGTGGTGGGGAAGAAACAGCTTTCGCAAAAGGCAAAATTAGAAAGTAGCGGTTAAATGGGGCAACCAGGGAAGAGAAAGGTAGAAAGATAAAGAGACGGCTATAGAGAGAGAGAGGGAGAAATAGAAGTTTGAATATAAAAATGTTACACACGCGATTTTTCTTCAATTATATGTTTTTATGACCCCGAGCAATGCCAGGTAGCCCCGCTAGTCTTCTACTATATAAAGGGCAGTTGTCTGTATGTTTGTCTGTCTGTGTGTCTGTCTGTTTATTTGTCTGTTTTTATGTCCAGATACTCCTCCGAGAGTACCCAACAAACAGTCACACGGTTGACATCATTATGACCGGCCAGCCCTGGGACGTGTAATATCTCAGAACCGGAAAAAAATCTGACTCTTCGGGGGTCGACTGAGCACTTTTCTCCAATGGGGTGTGACTTTTTTCTCGATTTTCAACGTTGTTTAGTACCAATTTTAGGAAAAAAACAATGCTATCATGTATAATTTGAGAAATATGCTAAGTCACGCTTTTAACAGGAAATGACGTCAGAGGAAATCCCTAACGGCCTTTTTTTAACATGAGTTTATAGTGAGGCAAGGGTTGCTTAATCCTAACGAAACATGAGTTTATATTGAAGCAAGTGTTGCTTAATCTCTAACGACACTTTTTTTGAACACGAGTCCATAGTGAAGCCAGGGTTGCTTAATTACTAACGGCACTTTTTTGGAACATGAATCCATAGTGAAGCAAGGGTTGCTTAATCAATAACGGCACTTTTTTGGAACATGAATCCATAGTGAAGCAAGGGTTGCTTAATCAATAACGGCACTTTTTTGGAACATGAATCCATAGTGAAGCAAGGGTTGCTTAATCAATAACGGCACTTTTTTGGAACATGAATCCATAGTGAAGCAAGAGTTGCTTAATCAATAACGGCACTTTTTTGAACATGGGTTTATAGTAGAAGCAAGAGTTGCTTAATCAATAACGGCACTTTTTTGAACATGAGTTTATAGTGAAGCAAGGGTTGCTTAATCCTAACCGCATTACTTCTGTTGACATGATACCATCCTCCCAGGTATTACCTCTTCCTTTTTGAGAGTATGTGTTGGTACCCTTCGACCTGACGAAGTATGTGTTGGTACCCTTCGACCGGACAGAGTATGTGTTGGTACCCTGCGACCGGACGAAGTATGTGTGGGTACCCTGCGACCGGACGAAGTATGTGTGGGTACCCTGCGCCCGGACGAAGTATGTGTAGGTACCCTGCGACCGGACGAAGTATGTGTGTGTACCCTTCGACCTGACGAAGTATATGTGGGTACCCTTCTACCGGACGAAGTATGTGTGGGTACCCTGTGACCGGACGAAGTATGTGTGGGTACCCTGCGCCCAGACGAAGTATGTGTGGGTACCCTGCGCCCGGACGAAGTATGTGTGGGTACCCTTCGACCTGACGAAGTATGTGTTGGTACCCTTCGACCGGACGAAGTATGTGTGGGTACCCTTCGACCTGACGGAGTATGTGTGGGGTACCCTTAGAGCTGACGCACCATGTGTTGGTTCCTTGATAGCTGATGCACCATGTTTGGTACCCTTCAATGAAAATGAGGACGGTTAAAAAAACGTTTTATTACTAAAACATCACTTTTGAACAATGTGTTTCTATGATTGATACTATTAAGTGCTGCAGTTCCTTTTTTAAATTTGTGTTTTTATCTTTTGACGCAATTACACATTCTCAAAAGACACATTAAAATAAAAATCACCCATTTTAATATAAAATTGTTTTTGTTTTGTGCATTATATTATTGCTTGAAAGTGGTGAACAAGCTTAGAATAAATGTGTTCCAATATATTGAGCAATAAAGTGATAATTTTTCATAAATATGTTAAGCACATTTTTTGACTATTGTTTTGTTGTTCATGCCTAGGTTTATAATCTGAAACAAACTTAGGAGCAATAATTTATTACTGCACTAGGACACTTGCTAAATGTTATACATGTTGTAGAAAACACCGCTCAGTTCCCTAGATGCAACAGATGTGTGCAATAATGCAGTAGGACACTCAAAACAGAGTAAATGCTGAATGCGGATGTACTTAATACTCTAGATAGAGCAAGTATGTATTATAATATAGTGTGGCTCATACTATGTCTTATGGTGAATCTAACAGTGCGCAATATCATAGAGAGAGCATTGTGTGTAATTTACTAATGGATATAAACTAAATCAGTAACTGTTCAATATGTTAGATAGAACAGTGTAACACTTGGTAAGGTGTACCTGCTTAATCTGTCAGTGTTCTTTACCCTAAATACAGCAGGTTTGTGTAAATTCGGTCTAGCCTACTTTTAACTGGAATGATCAGTCACCACAATACCACATTTACTCATAACCTTATATTTGCTTTTTGCTTTATTGAACAGGTTGTAAACTTTCATTCTTTTTACTTTTTACAGTCGTTAACCAAACACTTAATTGGTAACTAAAATCAGTACCAGTCTAAGGGTTGTAGCATCCATCAGAACGAATACTAAACTTTGAATTATTTACTTGCAGAAAATATGAAGCAATTACATTCAAAACAAATTAGACACAATCCCTTCAAAAGTGTGAATACATGGATGTCGTTGCCTTACAGTAATAAAAATGTCTATCCTACTATTAAGTAGAATGATCACAGTCACCACAATACCACATTTACTCATAACAATATATTTGTTTTTGCTTTATTGAATAGGTTGTAAACTTCCATCTTTTTCAGTTTTCATGCACGTTAACCAAACACTTAATTGATAAATAAAGTCGGTACCAGTCTAAGGGTTGTAGCATCCATCAGAAAAAATACTAAACTTTGAATTATTTACTTGCAGAAAATATGAAAGGTTACATTACAAAAAAATTAGACACAAGGTTTTCAAAAGTTTTCTAAAGTAATACAAATGTCTATCCTACTTTTAACTAGAATGACAGTCACCACAATATCACATTTATCATAACACAAATTAGGCACAAGTCCATCAAAAGTGGGTGTCGTCTGTCATCATTGTTCTAAAGTATAAAAAAAAATTAATATATATGTTAACTAACCCAGCTTAAACATTTGTTGCTGAGCAAGGTTAGTGGAAGGTTAACATAAAAAAAAGTAATTTTTTTACGGGTAAGGTAAAATTGCATTTTCTCTTTAATGTCATCAATAATTAAACACTGCTTTTAATTGTATCCAGTAAAAGAGAATAGCAAATCAGTCAGCATTTTTTTACATTGAAATTTAACAAGTTCTAGGCGCTTGATTGTGATAGTGCTCTCTAGGCCTCCTTAATTTTAAAAGTGCTCATTATCTTACATAGAGCGGGTGTTTACTCAAATAGTGTGTTTATACGCACCATTGCACAGGATAAAAAAACTGATGTTCGTGGTGCAGTTATAGTCAAATGTTTGGTAAACAATCAGAGCCTGAGGTTTGGCAAGAATCATCCTGAGGTTCTGAGAAGGAGTCAGGGTAGACAGTTCAGGTAGAAGTCAGGTATTGAGGTTAAGGTAGGACGCAGAACCTCAAGCTCAATATCCTAGAGAGAGCAGGTGTGTTTAGCTGCAGCATTGCCCGGGATTACAAAAAACGATGTTAGGGAAGGAGTCAGAGTTTTGGGGAAAAACAGTCAAAGCTGGATGTTCGGGAAAGAGTCAGAGCTTGCAGTATGTGAAAGAGTCAGTCTGAGGTTCAAGAAGGAGTCAGAGCCGACTATTCAGGAAGTAGTCAGGTCCTAATGGTTCGGGTAGGAGTCAGAGCCGGAGGTTCTGGGAAGGATTCAGAGCCTGATGTTCAGGAAGGAGTCAGGGCCTGGAGTTCAACGCTAATGGTATATTACGGAGTCTGAGTGAATGGTAGGGGCAGGGTTCCCATTCTTAGCACTAATATTTATATTCATATAAAATAACATCTCAATCAGTGAATTTAAAGAAAAAAATATTCTTCCCCATTGATAGCATTAACATTTATTATATTCATATAAAATATTTAATCGGTGATCGGCCTATCATTTCATCTAATATACACAAACATGAAAGAAGTAAATAGACCCCATTAGCACCATTAACAATGAAGTCTGCTGTCAGAGGGTCCTGATCGACCTAGGTTATTTTATCTAACATACACAGACATGAAGAAGTAAATAAACACCCTTATTAAGATTAATAATGAAGACAAATATGGGTCTTTAAATAGAAATGTTACATTTTTTCTCCAGGGAATGGAGAAGTTGTGCAGAGTTTAGGGGAGGCCGGATATAGTGTAGCCAGGGTGAATTGGCAACCAGGTACGTGACATCTTTTGACCCTGGCAAATGTAGAAAGAGGTGAACCTGACGAGGGCAACACAGACGAGACAGCTTTGACTGAGAGCAACAGCTGTAGTGTCCAATGGGGTGAAGAAGGGCGACTGGAGAAGAGTGATCCCCATGCAACGCCGATAGGTACGTATATAGTATGTGCACCGGGGCGGGGATAGGTACATATATAGTATGTGCACCGGGGCGGTGATAGGTACGTATATAGCACGCGCACCGGGGCGGCGATAGGTACCTATTTAGCATGCGCACGGAACCTGCAATAGGTACATATATAGTATGCACACGGGGGCGGCAAGTGGTACGTATATATTATGCGAACCGGGGCGGCGATAGGTACGAATATAGCATGCGCACCGGGGTGGCGATACATATATATATACACACATATATACATATATATATACACACATATATATATATATACATATATATATACATACATATACGTATATATATATATACGTATATATATATATATATATATATATACATATATATATATACACATATATATGTAGACATATATATATAGACACATATATATACATATATATAGACACATATAGCATAATATAAAATGAAGTAATAAAATAAGGTGCGAATCAAATTTTATTAGAATTCAATGTTCAGGCAAAGTACCTTAAAGTCCTTAACTCATGAATTTTCAAAGAAAATTCTTCTCCTCAGATGACCATTACCGCAATGACATTACTGCAGATAATAAAATTAAACTTTGAAAATATATAAAAATATACATAAAAATACATAAAAGTATATAAAACATCAAATATATCAGCCCAAAACATACTTTTTGTTAACGCTACACAATTCATCCAAGTCATATAATTTAAAACATATTCAGGAAAGACACCCATATACATATATATATATATATATATATATATATATACAAAATCATTAAATACCAAACACCTCTCATAGACAGACCTCTTCTCTTACTCATATATATATATATATATATATATATATATATATATATATATATAAAATATATATATATATATATATAAAATAAAGTTGTTTTTTCCCCTCCGAATCAGTTAGAGTAGGCAGAAAACTAATGCATCACAAACATTGAAAATTAACACTACCTATACAGTCTTACCTCGACCGTGTTTCCAGTAACTTACACATATTTTTAACAACTAACATTAATTCAGGTGGTCATTATTTTTATTACGACCTAATATGAAGAACAAAACAAACAACAACCATGAATTTTTTTGTTGTTGTGGGTTAGGGTTATTGTATTGCCGTGCGAACACACGTGGACGATTCCTAGCACATATGACTTGGAGTTAAATAAGAATAGACATTGGCATATTAGTTGTTTACACCAGGGGTTCTCAACCTTTTTTCCGTTAAGTACCGCCTGAGTTGTAAAACCATCTTCCTGAACCGCCACTAATGTGACAATGAACATAATGGTCATTTATTGACTAACTCATTCTACTACAATAATTCTGCAAAGGATATTATAAAACTATTCAAATTTTACCAGAAATAATCTACAAATTCTGTGTTAAAATTATTTTTTTAAACCCATCAATTAAAATGTAAAAGTTAATGAAAGTGAAATATTTCAGATTTACATTGAATCTTATCCATAGTCATTAGACACCAATTAAGCAAGATTCCCTGATATATCAGTATTACAAATATTTGACAATGATGCTACACAAGCAGGAGTGAAACAATATTTTCTTAAATACTTCAGTGTGAGGGTTGCGCCTGTTTGTTACAAGCAAGTTCCTCAATTTGAGGAGCAGTATTAGACAGGCACACTCGTAGATCATGCTCGACATTCAGTCGTGATCGATGTATAGTTTTCATATTCGACAGCGTTGAAAATGCTTGCTCGCACAGGTAAGTACAAGGGAACATCAGTAAAGAGTTCAAAGCTCTTTCAGACACAACAGGGTAAATTTCACTCGTTTTAGACCAGAACTTTCAAATTCATCTTTTGCAATAGAGTCGTTTACCAACTCTAAGAATTCTTCTTGCATACCATCTGGAAGAAGGTGCACATTCACAATGAATGACTTTCTAATCAATTTTGATTCCATTTCACTCAATTCGGGAAAGTAAGACTCCAACTTGATCCGCAAAGAAGCCAGATGTGATTTCACAAGCTGCACCACATCTAGTTCGATATTTACTTTTATTCTTTTTGAATTAGTACTTATATTTTGATATATGTTTTTCTCAAAACCACATCTAATTCTCCAGTGTTTTTACTTTTATCAAGTGCCTCAAAGGTGTTCAAACATGCTTAGATTTCCATCTTTGACCTTGCCTTCCCAAAGTTTAAATACTTCTTTCATCAGCCATCTATATGTCCCTAGAAACCTTGTTGTGAACCCCTGGGGGTTCGCGAACTCCACGTTGAGAATCTCTGGTCTAAGGAACCGTTAAAAATCAATTTCGACCCAAAATATCTGAGTCGGTCCTGTCGGCACTCTCTCACAGATGAAAGCGCCTCAAGCAACTAGTAATGAACCTATTCCCTTCCTAAAGAGGTGATAATGCCTTGAAGAGTGGCGCCCGTTACCTTAACAGCTATGATGAATTCTAAATAACAAAAACATCTAGTTTTATATTTACTTTCTTTCTTTTTGAATTATTACTTATATTTTTATATATGTTTTTTTTTCTAAACAAATAATGAAAGCAACTTTACACAGACACAGGCACTGGATTTTATAATGCGCAACTATTCATCAGCCATCTATAAATCTTGTTGTGAGCCCCTGGGGGTTCGCGAACCCCAGGTTGAGAACCCCTGGCTTATGCGACGCTGGACAAATACCTAGACTCATTATTAGTTGTTTTATCCAACACGTCAATCAAAAGGAGACAAGATGCATATAAATTGACAAAACACGAGTGTGCATCTGCTGTGTTTATTTTACAGGCTTTCTTACAGGAAGTGCACTGGGCAGAAGTGCTCGGTGTCTCGGCCGCAAGTTTTTATCTTATAACAGCGGAGATTCGGTGATCAGGAAGGAATTGACCCACAACCATCTTCTCTGTCCACTTGCTGTGACCAACTGTAACAATCTAAGAAGCAAATAAAAAGAAACATCTTCAGTTTAGGATTCCAAGAAAACTTTCAAACACTCCTTTCACCACCAACGCTCTGATCCTCACTTGACCCGAAATGTAATGAATAGCTCGTATCTTAACGATGCCCAATGCTTTGATAAGCTTCTGAGACTGACCTTCACTCAAGACCTGAAATGGAAGACTTATCCGTAGCCAAGATCGCTGGAAAAATGGCAGACCAAAGAAAATGTAAACATTTCAAACTTAAGCATGTGAGATTAAGAAACATATTATTTCAAACTTAAGCATGACAGACCAAAGAAAATGCTATTATTTCAAACTTAAAGCAATTAGATTATTAGGTATGGCAGACCAAAGAAAATGTTATCATTTTAAAATTAAAGCATGCCGAGACTAAGAAAGATGCTATTATTTCAAACTAAATGAAATTATTGAATAATTATTTTCATTGTTAGTACAACCGTTATTATCTGCTATTCCCTATCTGGGTCAATGGACTCGCCCAGATAAAAAGAAGAAAGATAAAATAATTTCATATTTATCTGGTGAAGTCATTCCCACAATTTGGACTCATTTTGTTTCTTACCTTTTTTTTGTTTTTTGGTGTTGCTATGTTTCATCTTCCGTTCTTTTATACGGTTCACGATGCTGCATCAATTCCACCAATTCTTTGACAAACTCACAATCCTCAGACACATCGTTCTTCTGCAAAATATGAATTCGAAAATGTTAATAAGATCCTCATATTCTTCTACGTGAGACAGCTAAGACGCAACGTTAGATGTTAAAGCAAATGAAAGTTTAACGTACAGATAATTCAGCTTGGATATTAGTTTTGGAATATATAGTCTTGGTCTGCTAACTTTATGAAAACCTCTCATTTCAAAATTCTGGGTACATGTTTTCTAAATTCTGAGTACTTTATGAACACACCTCATTTCTGCCGTCTGAGTACTTTATGAACACACCTCATTTCTGCCGAATGAGTACTTTATGAACACACCTCATTTCTGCCGTCTGAGTACTTTATGAACACACCTAATTTCTGCCGTCTGAGTACTTTATGAACACACCTAATTTCTACCGTCTGAGTACTTTATGAACACCAACTCATTTCCGCCGTCTGAGTACTTTATGAACACACCACATTTCCGCCGTCTGAGTACTTTATGAACACACCACATTTCCGTTGTCTGAGTGTTTTATGAACACACCTAATTTCAACCGTCTGAGTACTTTATGAACACACCACATTTCCGCTGTCTGAGTACTTTATGAACACACCTCATTTTATGAACACACCGCATTTCAACCGTCTGAGTACTTTATGAACACATCTCATTTCCGCCGTCTGACTACTTTATGAACACACCACATTTCTGCCGTCTGAGTACTTTATGAACACACCACATTTCTGCCGTCTGAGTACTTTATGAACACACCACATTTCTGCCGTCTGAGTACTTTATGAACACACCACATTTTTGCCGTCTGAGTACTTCATGAACACATCACATTTCCGCTGTCTGAGTACTTTATGAACACACCACATTTCTGCCGTCTGAGTACTTTATGAACACACCACATTTCTGCCGTCTGAGTACTTTATGAACACACCACATTTCCGCCGTTTGAGTACTTTATGAACACACCACATTTCCGCTGTCTGAGTACTTTATGAACGCACCACATTTCCGCTGTCTGAGTATTTTATGAACACACCTCATTTTATGAACACACCACATTTCAACCGTCTGAGTACTTTATGAACACACCACATTTCCGCTGTCTGAGTATTTTATGAACACACCTCATTTTATGAACACACCACATTTCAACCGTCTGAGTACTTTATGAACACACTACATTTCGGCTGTCTGAGTACTTTATGAACACACCACATTTCCGCTGTCTGAGTATTTTATGAACACACCTCATTTTATGAACACACCACATTTCAACCGTCTGAGTACTTTATGAACACACCACATTTCAGCTGTCTGAGTACTTTATGAACACACCTCATTTTATGAACACACCACATTTCAACCGTCTGAGTACTTTATGAACACACCACATTTCCGCTGTCTGAGTATTTTATGAACACACCTCATTTTATGAACACACCACATTTCAACCGTCTGAGTACTTTATGAACACACCACATTTCAGCTGTCTGAGTACTTTATGAACACACCTCATTTTATGAACACACCACATTTCAACCGTCTGAGTACTTTATGAACACACCACATTTCAGCTGTCTGACTACTTTATGAACACACCTCATTTTATGAACACACCACATTTCCGCCGTCTGAGTACTTTATGAACACACCCCATTTCAGCTGTCTGAGTACTTTATGAACACACCTCATTTTATGAACACACCACATTTCCGCCGTCTGAGTACTTTATGAACACACCACATTTCAGCTGTCTGAGTACTTTATGAACACACCTCATTTTATGAACACACCACATTTCCGCCGTCTGAGTACTTTATGAACACACCACATTTCAGCTGTCTGAGTACTTTATGAACACACCTCATTTTATGAACACACCACATTTCAACCGTCTGAGTACTTTATGAACACACCACATTTCAGCTGTCTGAGTACTTTATAAACACACCTCATTTTATGAACACACCACATTTCAACCGTCTGAGTACTTTATGAACACACCACATTTCAGCTGTCTGAGTACTTTATGAACACACCTCATTTTATGAACACACCACATTTCCGCCGTCTGAGTACTTTATGAACACACCACATTTCAGCTGTCTGAGTACTTTATGAACACACCTCATTTTATGAACACACCACATTTCAACCGTCTGAGTACTTTATGAACACACCACATTTCAGCTGTCTGAGTACTTTATGAACACACCTCATTTTATGAACACACCACATTTCAACCGTCTGAGTACTTTATGAACACACCCCATTTCAGCTGTCTGAGTACTTTATGAACACACCTCATTTTATGAACACACCACATTTCAACCGTCTGAGTACTTTATGAACACACCACATTTCAGCTGTCTGAGTACTTTATAAACACACCTCATTTTATGACCACACCACATTTCAACCGTCTGAGTACTTTATGAACACACCACATTTCAGCTGTCTGAGTACTTTATTAACACACCTCATTTTATGAACACACCACATTTCCGCCGTCTGAGTACTTTATGAACACACCACATTTCAGCTGTCTGAGTACTTTATGAACACACCACATTTCAACCGTCTGAGTACTTTATGAACACACCACATTTCAGCTGTCTGAGTACTTTATGAACACACCTCATTTTATGAACACACCACATTTCCGCCGTCTGAGTACTTTATGAACACACCACATTTCCGCCATCTGAATACTTTATGAACACACCCCATTTCAGCTGTCTGAGTACTTTATGAACACACCTCATTTTATGAACACACCACATTTCAACCGTCTGAGTACTTTATGAACACACCACATTTCAGCTGTCTGAGTACTTTATGAACACACCTCATTTTATGAACACACCACATTTCCGCCGTCTGAGTACTTTATGAACACACCACATTTCAGCTGTCTGAGTACTTTATGAACACACCTCATTTTATGAACACACCACATTTCCGCCGTCTGAGTACTTTATGAACACACCACATTTCAGCTGTCTGAGTACTTTATGAACACACCTCATTTTATGAACACACCACATTTCTGCCGTCTGAGTACTTTATGAACACACCACATTTCAGCAGTCTGAGTACTTTATGAACACACCTCATTTTATGAACACACCACATTTCAACCGTCTGAGTACTTTATGAACACACCACATTTCAGCTGTCTGAGTACTTTATGAACACACCTCATTTTATGAACACACCACATTTCCGCCGTCTGAGTACTTTATGAACACACCACATTTCAGCTGTCTGAGTACTTTATGAACACACCTCATTTTATGAACACACCACATTTCAACCGTCTGAGTACTTTATGAACACACCACATTTCCGCCATCTGAATACTTTATGAACACACCCCATTTCAGCTGTCTGAGTACTTTATGAACACACCTCATTTTATGAACACACCACATTTCAACCGTCTGAGTACTTTATGAACACACCACATTTCAGCTGTCTGAGTACTTTATGAACACACCTCATTTTATGAACACACCACATTTCTGCCGTCTGAGTACTTTATGAACACACCACATTTCAGCAGTCTGAGTACTTTATGAACACACCTCATTTTATGAACACACCACATTTCAACCGTCTGAGTACTTTATGAACACACCACATTTCAGCTGTCTGAGTACTTTATGAACACACCTCATTTTATGAACACACCACATTTCCGCCGTCTGAGTACTTTATGAACACACCACATTTCAGCTGTCTGAGTACTTTATGAACACACCTCATTTTATGAACACACCACATTTCAACCGTCTGAGTACTTTATGAACACACCACATTTCCGCCATCTGAATACTTTATGAACACACCCCATTTCAGCTGTCTGAGTACTTTATGAACACACCTCATTTTATGAACACACCACATTTCAACCGTCTGAGTACTTTATGAACACACCACATTTCAGCTGTCTGAGTACTTTATGAACACACCTCATTTTATGAACACACCACATTTCCGCCGTCTGAGTACTTTATGAACACACCACATTTCAGCTGTCTGAGTACTTTATGAACACACCTCATTTTATGAACACACCACATTTCCGCCGTCTGAGTACTTTATGAACACACCACATTTCAGCTGTCTGAGTACTTTATGAACACACCTCATTTTATGAACACACCACATTTCCGCCGTCTGAGTACTTTATGAACACACCACATTTCAGCAGTCTGAGTACTTTATGAACACACCTCATTTTATGAACACACCACATTTCCGCCGTCTGAGTACTTTATGAACACACCACATTTCAGCTGTCTGAGTACTTTATGAACACACCTCATTTTATGAACACACCACATTTCCGCCGTCTGAGTACTTTATGAACACACCACATTTCAGCTGTCTGAGTACTTTATGAACACACCTCATTTTATGAACACACCACATTTCCGCCGTCTGAGTACTTTATGAACACACCACATTTCAGCTGTCTGAGTACTTTATGAACACACCTCATTTTATGAACACACCACATTTCCGCCGTCTGAGTACTTTATGAACACACCACATTTCAACTGTCTGAGTACTTTATGAACACACCTCATTTTATGAACACACCACATTTCCGCCGTCTGAGTACTTTATGAACACACCACATTTCAGCTGTCTGAGTACTTTATGAACACACCTCATTTTATGAACACACCACATTTCCGCCGTCTGAGTACTTTATGAACACACCACATTTCAGCTGTCTGAGTACTTTATGAACACACCTCATTTTATGAACACACCACATTTCAACCGTCTGAGTACTTTATGAACACACCACATTTCAGCTGTCTGAGTACTTTATGAACACACCTCATTTTATGAACACACCACATTTCCGCCGTCTGAGTACTTTATGAACACACCACATTTCAGCTGTCTGAGTACTTTATGAACACACCTCATTTTATGAACACACCACATTTCCGCCGTCTGAGTACTTTATGAACACACCACATTTCAGCTGTCTGAGTACTTTATGAACACACCTCATTTTATGAACACACCACATTTCCGCCGTCTGAGTACTTTATGAACACACCACATTTCAGCTGTCTGAGTACTTTATAAACACACCTCATTTTATGAACACACCACATTTCCGCCGTCTGAGTACTTTATGAACACACCACATTTCAGCTGTCTGAGTACTTTATGAACACACCTCATTTTATGAACACACCACATTTCAACCGTCTGAGTACTTTATGAACACACCACATTTCAGCTGTCTGAGTACTTTATGAACACACCTCATTTTATGAACACACCACATTTCCGCCGTCTGAGTACTTTATGAACACACCACATTTCAGCTGTCTGAGTACTTTATGAACACACCTCATTTTATGAACACACCACATTTCCGCCGTCTGAGTACTTTATGAACACACCACATTTCAGCTGTCTGAGTACTTTATGAACACACCTCATTTTATGAACACACCACATTTCCGCCGTCTGAGTACTTTATGAACACACCACATTTCAGCTGTCTGAGTACTTTATGAACACACCTCATTTTATGAACACACCACATTTCCGCCGTCTGAGTACTTTATGAACACACCACATTTCAGCTGTCTGAGTACTTTATGAACACACCTCATTTTATGAACACACCACATTTCAACCGTCTGAGTACTTTATGAACACACCACATTTCAGCTGTCTGAGTACTTTATGAACACACCTCATTTTATGAACACACCACATTTCCGCCGTCTGAGTACTTTATGAACACACCACATTTCAGCTGTCTGAGTACTTTATGAACACACCTCATTTTATGAACACACCACATTTCCGCCGTCTGAGTACTTTATGAACACACCACATTTCAGCTGTCTGAGTACTTTATGAACACACCTCATTTTATGAACACACCACATTTCCGCCGTCTGAGTACTTTATGAACACACCACATTTCAGCTGTCTGAGTACTTTATGAACACACCTCATTTTATGAACACACCACATTTCCGCCGTCTGAGTACTTTATGAACACACCACATTTCAGCTGTCTGAGTACTTTATGAACACACCTCATTTTATGAACACACCACATTTCAACCGTCTGAGTACTTTATGAACACACCACATTTCAGCTGTCTGAGTACTTTATGAACACACCTCATTTTATGAACACACCACATTTCCGCCGTCTGAGTACTTTATGAACACACCACATTTCAGCTGTCTGAGTACTTTATGAACACACCTCATTTTATGAACACACCACATTTCCGCCGTCTGAGTACTTTATGAACACACCACATTTCAGCTGTCTGAGTACTTTATGAACACACCTCATTTTATGAACACACCACATTTCCGCCGTCTGAGTACTTTATGAACACACCACATTTCAGCTGTCTGAGTACTTTATAAACACACCTCATTTTATGAACACACCACATTTCCGCCGTCTGAGTACTTTATGAACACACCACATTTCAGCTGTCTGAGTACTTTATGAACACACCTCATTTTATGAACACACCACATTTCCGCCGTCTGAGTACTTTATGAACACACCACATTTCAGCTGTCTGAGTACTTTATGAACACACCACATTTCCGCCATCTGAGTACATTATGAATATCCTTCCTATTCTAGAGTTTAGTAATGCCTTCTACTCCAATAGCTTCTTTCCTCGTCCTGCTGGCCTCTGGAACTCCCTCCCTGCCCCCTGTTCTCCCGGCAATACTGACATGCAGAGGTTTAAAACTAATGTAAACAGACATCTCGCTGCACAGCTCCCAACTTAGGATGACACCCTAAACCTTCTCCCTAATTCTCAGTAGCCCCTTACGTCTACAGTGGCGTCCGGCCTTGTTTGAAGTGAAATATCATTTTAAAAAAATTGTTTTTATTAATGTATTTTTTATTTTTTATCATCAATGTAAAAACAAAAAGGCCAAATATCTACGAAAGGAAAGAATTGAATTAAATCTCACCTTGACTCTTAATTGCAAAAGACCGGGGAAGAAATTTTGTGAGTGACCATGAGCAATTTCAGCTTGATAGAGCATTGCGTCCAGAAGATATTTCATCCCCACGCCGGTGATTTTATTCCCTAGAGAGCGCGGCGGTCAAAAAAAAAAAAGAAAGAAAAGATACAAAATCGGGTATCTTTTACAATAATCCGCAGAGTCGCTAACGGGTTCCAAAAAAAACGAACGAGAACGGGGTAAAAAAAATAAATATACAATTAAGGTGACCTACGTCGAGAATAGATATTTTCCTACTTACCTATCACATTTGTTTGTATGTTTACGTAGTATAAATAGGTTTTTATTAGATGTAAAAAAAAATTCTTGTTTTTTTTGGGGCACGGATTTTTACTAAAAAAATGGCGTCCCAGCCTTACCTCGTTACGATAACCCCCATCGCCATTTTTTGTCTTGTCCAATGTTCGTGTGACAAAAATATTGATTTCTAATAAATAGCAGTTGGAACGGCTTAAAAATACAAACAAATGTCACAGGTAAGTTTGAAAATTACTTTTATCGGCTACAGTTACTTTTATTTGTTTTTTGAGCGTTTTCACTCTGTGGATTATTGTAAAAGATATCAACTTACAAAACATCTGGAGATATCGCTTCGAAAAGTTCGTCACTTGAAATACTTGAAACCAAAATATTAAATAATAAACATTTCTTTCATAAGTTTGTTGTAAACAAATGACAAAAAAAACTTTCGCATTTATTCATATGAATAGATAAACATTAACATTTTGATAATCTTGATACAAATTTATTTATGTTTTAAATTTAAATAAGTCCCTAATAAAATCAAAAGAAAGAATAAATCAATTCGCTTCTTTGCTATAAACAAATGACAAAAAACGTCACTTCTGCAGTTTGGCTGTAACTGTGATTAGAAATCGTAATTGAAGAGTTCCATTCATTCAACCCAGTCAACCGGAAGTGTTAGACTGAATTTTTTTATTTTTTTTATTCCAAAATGTATCTGAATGACACCAATCTGTGAAATATATAGGTAGGTTAACAAAGTTTTATATATATAACAATGTTAACTGTTTGTTGGATTTTCGTTTTAAATGATAAATTTTCGTTTTAAAAATCACTGTTGACTAT